>CAUYQV010046985.1:0-29168 GCA_963574575.1 Galagoides demidoff
GTGGCGGGCGCCTGTGGTCCCAGCTACTTGGGAGGCGGAGGCAGGAGACTCGCTTGAGCCCAGGAGTTGGAGGTTGCTATGAGCTGTGATGCCATGGCACTCTACCCAGGGGGATAGCTTGAGACTCCGTCTCAAAAAAAACAAAACAAAACATACCATGCTCATGCCTAGGAAGATCAATATTGTTAAAATGTTCCTATTACCCAAAGCAATTTACAAATTTAATGCAATCCCTATCAAAGCACCACCATTATACTTTAAAGATCCAGGAAAAATAGTACTTCATTTTATATGGATAAAACACCTTGAATAGCCAAGGCATTACTCAGAAATAAAAACAAATCAGGAGGAATCATGCTACCAGACTTCAGACTATACTATAAATCTATGGTGATCAAAAAAGCATGGCACTGATACAAAAATAGAGCAGTAGATGTATGGAACAGAATTGAGAACCAAGAGCTGAACCAAGACACTTATCATCGTTTGATCTTTGATAAGCCCATTAAAAATATAAATTGGGGGAAAGAGTCCCTATTTAACAAATGGTGCTGGGAGAACTGGCTGGTGACTTGTAGAAGACTGAATATGGACTCACACCTTTCACTATTAACAAAAATTGACTCTCACTGGATAAAAGATTTAAACTTAAGATATGAAACTATAAAGATTCTTGTAGAGAGTACAGGAGAACACTTGAGAAAATTGGTCTAGGAGAATAATTTATGAGGAGGAACCCCTGGGCAACAATAGTAATGTATTTTTGGTGTTAAAGCAACACCAAAAATACATTACTGGGATCTGATCAAACTAAAAAGCTTCTGCATAGCCAAAAAACACAGTAAGTAAAGCAAGCAGACAGCCCTCAGAATGGGAGGGAATATTTGCACATTATGTTTCTGACAAAGATTTGATAACCAGAATCCACAGAGAACTCAAACTTAATAATAAGAAAAGAACAGTAATCCCACTTCATCGTGGGCAAGGGACTTTGTTGGGGTGCAGCCCCCCGTACCTAAGCATAGTAGTTTATTCTCAAGTGCTCCCTGAGGAACGTGACTTTAAGCTTCTTATTCTGAGAATATGTTTAGATCTGCCTAAAAGCAGACAGTCATGTTTGCAGATAAGATAGCTGGGGGGTTTCGCCAAGTTGTAGCTAGAGATAACACTTGCTGAGGCAGTGGGCTGCTGTATCCTATATTTCCCCCCTCACTTACACAACAGTAGTCAGTTTTAGCTTAAAGGAAATGGGCAAACAGGAACAGACATCCTGGCACTTTTGTGGTTAAGTCTGAAGTAAAAATGCCTTTTTTAACTGTGCTTGTGATCAGTAGCAGTTTTGTGCTGATTTGGAGTTTTTAATGGCAGTTTTAACATCTTACCTCGTTATGCTTGTTTTTGCTATTTTTAAGCTTTACTAAGACAAGTTTATAAGGAGCTCAATAAACATGGGTGTCAGCTGTGTGCCTGACAGAGCCTCAGGCCCCCTTTTCATTCCAATCACTTTGTCTAGCAGTGCTTTCCTCTGCATCTCCGAACAAGGGGTTTCGTGGGACACCTTCAGGACTTGAACAGAAGCTTCTCTGAAGATGATAGCACATGGCCTACAGGCATATGAAAAAATGCTCATCATCTTTAATCATCAGAGAAATGCAAATAAAAACCACTTTGAGTTATCATCTAACTCCTGTAAGAGTGGCTTACATAATAAAATCCCCAAACCAGAGCTGTTGATGTGGATGTGGAGAAAAGGGAACACTTCTACACTGCTGGTGGGAGTGCAAGCTGATACGTCCCTTTTGGAAAGAAGTATGTAGAATATTCAGGGATCTAAAAGTAGACCTGCCATTTGATCCTGCAAATTCCTCTATTAGGTGTATATCCAAAAGACCAAAAATAACTTCATAACAATGATATTTCCAACAGATTGTTCATTGCAGCTCAATTCAGAATAGCCAAGTCATGGAAGAAGCCCAAGTGCCCATTGATCCATGAATGGATTAATAAATTGTGGTATATGTATACCATGGAGTATTATGCAGCCTTAAAAAAGATGGAGACCTTACCTCTTTTATGATTGCATGGATAGAGCTGGAACATTTCCTACTTAGTAAAGTATCTTAAGAATAGATGAAAAAATATCCAGTGTACTCAGTACTATTATGAAACCAATTTACAATCACACTTTCATATGAAGAATAGATCACAACTATGGCCCAAGATGAAGGAGGGAGGACAGAGGCTGGGAGGGGAGGGGAGAGGTTAGATCGAGGAAGAGTGAATGGTGGGATCACACATCACACCTATGGTGCATAATGCAAGGGTACATGTCAGATCTATAAGTATAGAGTATAAATGTCTTAACACAATAACTAAGTAAACAAAATGAGGTAAATATTAACCAGTGAGTTGTAAGCATTCCTAATTCTATATGAAACCAGCATATTGTACCCCATAAATGCATTAATGTATACATGATCTATGTGTCTATGATTCAATAAAAAATAAAATAAAAAAAGACAGAATTAATCTGGGCGGAGATCACAAGGCTGTTGCAGAGGCCATAGATTGGCTTGGCCCATGATGGGCTTATGGGATAGAAACTTATAAACTCTGTGCTTCTGCTCAGAAGCAGGAATTTGGATTTTGAGACTATTGTCTGCCATTTTTCTCCTTTGCCAAGAAAGTAATAAACTTCTCTTTACTTTTCCTCAAATCCTTTGTCCCTTTTTTTCTGATGCAGCTTTAGGAAAGGAAAGGAAAAAGTCAAATATGATGTTGACTGTATCTCTTGATTTTTCCCATTTCCTCATTTTATTAATAGCTAAAAAGAAAAGCTTAAAAATAATGGTTGGTAGATAGATAGATAAATGATAGATATAGATGATAGAGATAGAAATAGAGATAGAGTTAGATAGAGATAGAGATAGATAGACAGACAGACAGGTAGATAATTACATGGATTGTAGTCAGAAAGAGTGGCTTAGGGTATTCCACACTGTTGAAAACAAAATTCCATCTTAGACATTCTTAAACATTCTTGATACACTTTTTTGACCTTAATTGGGCTCATTTGTTTGTTAATATCTGAAGCTTGCATTTATAACATGAGAGGAAAATATATGCAATGGACTTTGTTGGGGGTAATTCAGAAATATACCTGTATTATAGATTTGAAAAAGCTATCTATACAACATCTGGACCAGTTTTGTCTTAAGGATGAAGGCAAAGCCCTTGCAAATAAAAAAGTGATTCTTTAGTTTGCTTTCATAGCCATTGTCTTATGTATTTAATCAATATTTCATAGTAACTGCAAACAAGTAACAGGTACTGCTAAATTTTCAGATACTGTCATAATAAAATACATAATATAGCACAATTGCACTTATAATACTGTCTAAGCACATAGTTAAGAGGAGCAAATAATATCTTTCAGTTTCCTTGAACTAAAAAGGAAATAAAATAAGTAAATTTGTGTATTTGAGTTTTTTCATTATTATTTTTTTAAGACAGAGTCTCACTTTGTTGTCCTCAGTAGGGTGCTATGGTATCACAGCTCACAGCAACCTCCAGCTCTTGGGCTTAGGTGATTCTCTTGCCTCAGACTCCCAAATAGCCCACCACAACATCCCACTATTTTTTTGTTGCAGTTTGGCCAGGGACCAGTTCAAACCTACCACCCTCAGTATATGGGCCAGCACCCTATTCACTGAGCCACAGGCACTGTCCTTTTTTCATTAATTTTTCAAAAGAGGTCTTTAATTTAAAAATAGTTAGGATTCATTGGTTTGGAATCAACATACAGGTGATATCAGCAATTGTGTTTGGTAAATGAGTGTTTGTACCAAATAATTATGGATGAAATGTCTAATGGACCTCATGTAATACACTTGTCCCTTGGTGCACAAGCTGTTGTGACTATGACTAGTGGTGGAAATATAGGTAGTTATCAGAGAAGCCTAAAACTCTAGGTCTTACACAGTCCAAAGGACAGCATCTGAAGGCTCTAAGATGTCTAAATCCTGACTCTTGCTGTTGCTGCTACAAAGGCTGCCTAGCTTTATGCAAATTCTTCCAAGTAAAGAGCATACAGGCATAGAAGAGATGAACTGAGAGATCCCATTTTCCCAGTTTCACTTACCTCTGTTTCTGAAATTCAAGTAAAAGAGCAAGATGAAAATATACATCAGGATAGGTACACTCTCCAACAACCATCTGAGGAAGAGGAAAAGACAATTTCTATTTTGTGGTACTGAAAAAGAGTCAAGGAGAAGAAGAATTAGGAGGCTAGGAGAATAGTAACAAATAGGAAACATGCCATAGCTCTCAATGCCATATCTATTTAGATCTATCCTTCCTAAGTCAGGGCTCAAGGAACATGAAAGGCAGGACTGTAAGTGAAGATTGAGCCAGGAATCAGGGTGAAGAGTTTGGAAACATGGGCTGGGTTAGGAAGAACAATCTCCCACTTTTCTCCACACTGTGCAACATGGAATCAGCTTAGATTTAGAGATCTAAAAAGAGTGAGACTTGTTCAGTATAACCTTGTCTAAATGCTAAAAGGGTTAAGCATTCAGACAAAATGGTAGTTTTAGGGAACTTGGAGTTAGCTAAGAGGACAAAAGTTTCTTGGAACCCAAGAATTTCACAATTGTAATGGTCCTAAGGGATAATGCAGGAATCGTCTCTACAACATCCCTGCTACTTAAGCATTCAACATTTGCTTGGATACCCATATACTAGGGAGATTACTACAGTGTGAGAAGAATTGTTCCAAGACTGAACAACTCTCTTTACTAATATAGCTTTTCTATATCAAGCTAAACCGTTTCTTAAAAAATTTATTTACTGATTTTTAGAACTTCTAGGAGAAAATGGCAAGATTGTTGGGTAATTCTTAAACATATCATGCAAGGAATAAATAACTAAATACTTGGCTTAAGGTGGAGAAGGTCCAGAAAGGTCAAGGTTTGGGGAGGGGGGTTGGTTTCAGTTTTGGTTCACCTAGGTGTGTGTGTATGTGTTTTAAATAAAAAAACTCACAAATTATCAAAAGAAAAGTTCCAAAAGGAAGAATGTTCTTATTTTTCACTAGAAGTGATCTATATAAATACAAAGCCCTGTGGCTTCCCTCCTCCCCCTTGCTTTATTGTCAATAACTAGAACAGATCAGGCTCAGTGGCTCATGCTTATAATCCTAGCACTCTGGGAGGCCGAGGTGGGTGGATCCTTTGAGCTCAGGAATTTGAGACCAGCCTGAGCAATAGTGAGACCCCATCTCTACTAAAAATAAAAAAAAAAAAAATAGCAAATGCCTGGAGTCACAGTTTGGGAGGGTCAGGCAAGAAGATCATTTGAGCCCGGGAGTTTGAGGTTGCTGTGAGCAATTGACACCATGGCCCTTTAGCCTGGGGCAACAGAGTGAGACTCTATCTCAAAAAAATAAAATAAAATAAAATAACTATAACAGTGCCTAGTACCGAAGAGACACTCAATATACATTTGTTGAATAAAAAATATCAAGTTACCTAATAAATTATTGACCTACTCTTCATCATAAGTGTCCAAGGATGGTCTTGATCCCACACATAAGTTTGAAGAATAGCGTTATGGTTGGAACAAAGTATTGAAACAACTAGGTTTCACTCCTGGTTCTACATTTAGGGACTGTTTGAGCTTGAACAATTCACCTGAAAACTCTGATTATCAATTTCTCCATCTAAAAATAATGATAATAATAAACAAAACTTACCTCATAGGTTTGTTTGGCTAAGTTAGTAAGGTATTGACTGTAAATTGTTTATCACATTTACTGAATGTGATATTACTGAATATAATAAATATTCATCCAAAGTACAACTTTGGTCTTTATGAATTGGGTAGAGGACTGGACAAGCTGAACTTGATTTAACACTGTTTTCTTTTTTAGCCCTGTGTTTCCTGAATCACAGGTAAGTCTCCTTTTCCTGATAACCCTCAAAAGGTACCTTGACTTATAAATTGTATACATGTCACTATAGATTAAATAATCTTCCAAAGTCTCCAAATCCATCTCCTCTTCCATCCAGAACAGGCTATAATGTATAACAGCTTCTTTCTTTCAGGAAATCTAAAGTATGTGATGGCATAACCTGGCTCCTCTGTTACTCATCTAGTGTGCTCTGAAGTTCTACAGTCCAGTACCTGGGGGGGGGGGGTGCCTTCTCTGCCCTCTGCTTTCAGCTCCATGAAATTAAGGCTAAATTTTCCACCCCTAATGAAACACACAAACAAAAAAAGATGTATATTCAGGTCAATTTCAAAGGGCGAACAAAAGGGGAGTTTAAAAAACATTCAGGAAGATTAAGAATCTGGTTATTGATTCATATATTTTTCTGTGTCTCTTATTAACAAAGGAAAATATGAATAATTTGATGAGTAAGTCTAAAAATCTATGGATGACTGTGGAACAGAAAACTATTTTTTAAATATTTTTGAAAACTATGCATATTGTTCAGATTCCAGAAAATTGCCCAAATGAGAGGAAAGCAATGATGGCTCCACAAGGATCAGGAGATCTTGGTGGTAATAGTGATCCTAGCAGCAGCAGTGCCTTCACCCTGTAGAACACATAGGAGGGAGGAAGGTTGTTTGATCTGAAGCATTTCTCAAGACACTGAGATCTCCTTCAGCAAATAGAGCAATGGGATGCACTGAGGTGCAGGTTGATACAGTTTTGTCTAACTGCCTCTAAGCACTTGGTTCAAGTAAAGAAGGTATGGCCTTGCAAACTCTTGACCTTTCCTGAGTTGAATACCTTGTGTTCGGAGATACAGGAAAGCAATCACACAGATCAAATACATCGCAGGATATGAAATATTATTTGACATCAACCACCTATTCTCCAGTTTTAACAGCATATCTGAAAGAGAGAGTAGAAAAATGTGACAAGGAAAGCAGCAGAATCATGAGACTCCATTGTGCATATAAGTTTGCTGGTCAGGAAGCAGAATCCCCTTTTAAGGTCCCTACTACATGCTGTACTATGTGCACCAGCTTAAATGGAGATGGTTGGTCAATGAAACTAGGTTGGGGGGAAAAAAGGGTTTAAACTTTATTTGGATCAAGGATGGAGCAGGATTGAATGGAGGATTAACTTCTGTTCCTGCATTCTAGTAGATGATCCTGAGGTGAGGGAAATGACACTGAGGAGCTTGAGTGTCAAAATAAAATTGGAATTCAGGGAAACCCATGGCTGTGGGACTGGATCAAATGCCTCTGGTGAAATTTTTAAAAGTTTAAAGGAAATATAAAAACTCTAAAATCACAGAAATAAAGCTGAGAAAGTTTCCATCCAGTGTTTAAATTCCCCGTAGGAACTTTCTGTAAGAGCAATATGATAGAAATATTCTCTAAAAAGAAAATATCTTATATTCTGATCAAAATAGGGGATGGAGAAAGAGAAGAGAAGGGAAGGGAAGGGAAGTGGAAAAAGAGGGAAAGGAAAGGGGGCAAAGGGGAAAGGCTAAAGGAAGGGAAGGGAAAAGGGGAAAAGAAGCAAAAAAGGAAGAAGGGAAAGGAGAAAGGTAGGGAGAAAGTGAGGGAGGAAGGAAAAAAGAATGACTTGCTGAGTGCTGATAAACCAAGTAATCCCTCAAATTCATTGAAGTTCAGAAAATTGGGAAAGTGCAAAGCCAGCATTTGTCCTATCATTATCTACCAATCCCTGGTGATTTGGAGAGTGAGGTTTAAACAGCCTTATATTTGAGATACTGTGAAAAGAGAAAAACATGGGTTACCAAGGGATGAAGAAGTAGATACTGGAGACAGATAAACAAACACATCACAGAATCATACACATAATACCTCTGTATAGTGGTATTTTTAGATATAGAACACAAAAGAAATATCTTAGCATATTTAAATTTAAAAAAAAAATGTAGCAGGCTAACCTAGTAATTTAGGACCCAAGCTACTGGAACTTAAGGGACATGGATTCTACAAAACAATAACAAAAAAAAATCATGTAAAAATAATACAGCTCCATTGTCAAGGCATCTCCCTTACTTGACTATCAGCATTATGCCTTTGCCTTTTTCACTTTATGAGAGGTTTCTAAAAACCAAGAAAGAGGCCATGTGGTGGCTCACACATGTAATCCCAGCACACTGGGAGGCCAAGGTGGGCAGATGGCCTGAGGTCACAAGTTCAAGACCATCCATAGGGTGTTGTGGCAGCTGCCTGAAATCCTAGCTACTTGGGTGGCTGAGGCAAGAGAATTGCTTGAGCCCAAGAGTCTGAGAACATGAGATTTCAGGTTCTATATATACACTTAGCTGCAACAAAACTGATTATTATTGAGCAGTCTAAGAAACCTGAATAACTCAGAATAGAAATGTGGGGTTAAAAATAAGACTCCCATGAAGTGAAGCAGAAGAGCGAAATTGTGAATTGATTCAAGGAGTCCATTTGGGATCACAAAGGGATTTGAAGTCTTAAATGTGTTTTTGATTAACAGAAAAAAAGGGGGGGCTTACAAGATTTATTTCAACAGCTTCCTGATTGCTCCCCCATGACTGTGAGAAGAAAGGATATTTTGTAATGCCCTGATATTAAACCTGTACAAACTGGATCAAGTTAAATGATTACCCTCTTCTGTTCAGGGTACCCATAAAACAGAAGTAAAATTGATTTGAGATCAAAATCCTCTGTCAGGCAGTGATGTTTTCTCTCAGGGAACATTCTCTCTCCTTCTTTTTTAATGACAACATCCCTTGAGAAATAAAACTAAAATAATGTTCTATTACTGTGTTAAGCAACATTATGACCAAACAAGTTCTTGTCTTAGTGGTGAATAGTTTTTGTTCTAGACATCTTTCTGTCCCTACATTAAACAACTGAAAACAAACAACAGTAACTTGGCTACTGGCTCCAGGAAATATTTGTTCCTGGGAGGTAAGGCCATGATTCAACTCAACTATCTTATTCAATAAGATATCTTCAAGAATGATTTACAAACCTTCTTCTCACTGTGCTCACCAATCCAAAAGTATTAGATTCTAACCAGTTTCTTGCCTTCAAGATCACCCAGATGAGGTCCTAAAACTCTTTAAAACCCTCCCCTAATTTCCCAATTTTAGGATAATACTGCTACCCTGTCAAGATGGTGTTCTCCCTTACAGTAGTATATCTGATAAACTTAGCTTTGCTTGATCAATAGGTTTTGCAGGGCTTTAGGAGGTTGATGGCCCACACCCCTACTTATTAATTGAGCACATGGTCACCAAGTTAAATGCTACATGTATCAGTCTCCCTGGAAATCAGCTCTGGCAATTAATTTGTGTCAGTTGGTTCAGCGCCCATAGCACAGTGGTTACAGTGCCAGCCACATGCACTGAGTTTGGTAGGTTCAAACCTGGCCTGAGTTAGCTAAACAACAATGATAACTGCAACAAAAAAAATAGCCGGGTGTTGTGGTGGGCAGACCCACCTACTTGGGAGGCTGAGGCAAGAGAATCACTTAAGCCCAAAAGTTTGAATTTGCTGTGAGCTATGATTTCACAGCATTCTACGGAGGGTGACTAAGACTTTGTCTCAAAAAAAAAAAAAAAAAGGGTCAGTGACATAGTGATATATGCAACTTCCAGATATAAAGGAAAATAGCTTTACTTCACTTTCCTTCCTTTCTCTGCTTCCAAGAGTTGGGATGAAGTTGTAATGATGAAAGCTGACTTTAACCATAGAAAGGAGGGCTGGAGCCTCTGGAATGACAGTAATAACATGGAAATAAATTGAGTATCTGAGCCACCTTAGGAGGTAGTGTCATGCTCACCATGAACTATCCGACTATCTCCATTATATGTGAACTACTGTGGGGTGAGACTTGTTTTATAACAATTGAGCTGTTGTCCTAACAAAAACCTTCCCTTTCCCTTCTACTTCTGATCTGTTCTATTCACCTTGAGTTTTCCAGGCACTGCACCTAGGTCCTTGCTGAAGCACAAAGTGCTTAACTTTGTGGTGTTTGCCTCTAACCTCTCTGAGAAAATAACCTTGAAATCACAGGTGAGGAGTCAGGATTTAATTCTGGATTGCTGGATCTTTAGTAACTGACTTCTCTACCTGCGTATCTCTTTATAAGGTAATAAACTACACTTATGATATCCAAACTTTTAAAGCCAAACATAATTCTGCATATTGCTTCATGTTTTGTAAAGCCATTTCATTTCAAATTCAAAATGCCACATATGTTATCACTTCCAAATGAGAAAAATCAATGGTCTTGAGGATAAGTGTCTCCAAAGATTACAAAGTTAAAAATAGTGGATCTTGCACTCAAATGTCATATAAACTGTGGATGCCTTAACATGGAATATATAGAATAAGGGTTCTTTTCTAGTTATTATTTCAATACCTTCCAAGGTATTAAATGCCCCCCCCTTAGCATCTGGTGTTTACTTATTCCCAGAAACTTAATATAATTCAAATAGTGTATGTCTATAGTAGTTCATAGTTCATAAAACAATTTCTCACTTATTCTTTCACTTAATTTTCTCTTTCGTTTGCCTCCTTAATGAAAACAAACCTTTCTTGATAGAACCAAACAAAAACACTCACCTGGTATAACAATACCTGCCCTTTTTTCTTGGTGAGTGACTGGGTTGTAAAAGCAACAAGTGATAGAACCATAAGTGTTGTTTTTGAGAGAAATGTTCATCTTCAGGTGCAAAAGTCCAGCTTCATCCTGAGAGTAAGATTTTGATGTGTGTGGAATTGCATTCCCCTTGCTGTCTCTCCACTCCATCTGGGCTTGTGGGAACCACCCTCTGGAGCTGCACTCCACCACGAACTCTTCTGCATCAGGAGTATGAACAGCAATCTGCATATACAAGCCTAGAGCTGGAAAGAGGAAAAAAATGTCACCAATAGTCATTGGTGTGGACTCCAGAATTGAGAATTAAATGGGTTCTTTCATTCTCTGTGTCCTGCTATATATGCCACAAGTTTAATGGGGGTGGCCACAACTAGGGCAAGGATAATACTCTCATCCTAATGCAAACTAGCAGGACATCAAAAATATTAGTTATGGAAGATAAGACTGATAAGTTAGATTTTGTGAAAGTTAATAATTTCTTATTTATCAAAAGACAACATGTAAAGAGTGAAAAAGCAAGCCATAGACTAGAAGAAGACATTCCCAATAGATATGAGAAAGGAGTTGTGTCCAAAATATATTAAAAAGTATTATTAATAATAATAGAGACAAACTTGGTTTTTAAAACAGGCAAAATATTTGAAGGGACATTTACTTTAAAAAGATATCCAGATAACCGATAAGTATATGCAAAGATGCTCAATATCATCAACCATTAAGAAAATACAAAGAAACGCCTCAATGAGATATCACTGTACCCCCAATGGAATGTTAAAAATGAGCCCTGGGATTGACATTACCAAGGATTAGAAGAGCCCTCTCTCCTTTACAGCTGGATTCAGGACTGTACATGAATTCAACCTCTCTGGAAAATTGTTAGTATCTACAAAGTTACGCATATACCTTTTCTTATGACCCAGTGATTTCAGTCCTAGTTATATGGAGTAAACTAACAGAAATAAGTACTATCATCAAAAAAAAAATCTGTTTGAGAATATTCATGACAGCATCATTCGTAGTAACCCAAAACTGAAAGTATCTTTATGTCCGTTCATAGCATACAGTACTGCAAGAAAATGCAAAATAGCAAACTTCTGCTACTCACACCATAAATGAATTAAAGTCATACATATACTAAGTTCTAGAATAGATGACATTGTATATATGAAGACAGAAGTTAGAATAATGGATACCTCAGCAGGAGAAGAGTGATGTTGACTAGGGACAAAATGGAATATTTGGAGGTTCTGTAAATATTTCACGCCTTGATCTGAGCAGTGAATTCATGGGTGTCCCTCTATGTAAAAATTCATTGAGTTGTGCATTTAAGATTTCTGTACTCTACTGTATGAAAAGGATATCTCAATACAAAAAGAAAAATAATTTAATAAACCCAGGCCAGAACCTAACTGAGCTGGGTACCCCCATCTCTGTATTAACTATTTTGAAATTTGTGTCATCACTTCCTGAGTGCTGAAACTGAATGAAGTTCTTTGGGGGGAATAGAATGGTATACAAATAATAAATGAATATAATTTTTTTCAAACAGAAATTATATGTTTAGTGTGTTGGCTGACAGTGATGATAAGGGGCAATTGAACTAACCTTCCCACTAGAGACAACCAAAAAGATGGATGAAATACAAAAGCACCTCCAGAAATTAAATTAAATATCTGGCAAGATACAAAGTCACTAGAGAACTAGTCAGGGAAATCATGGAAATTTGTTGAGGTTTTAGCCATTTCTGACTCTGTATCCACTGTCAAGAGACAGAAACTAATGACTCTAAGTCTCTTTTAGTGAAGTGTAGGGAATAAAAGAGAATCTGAATCCTGAGGTTCCTAAAGGCAAAGACACTGATTGAACAACCCTACACTATGTCCCAGTGCATCCACACTGAGACCTTTGCTGGTTTTCTAGAGGCATTTAGAAAATATAGCCAGCATGCAGGTGAGTTGGTAAGTCTAGAGATCCAATGTTAATAAAATTGTGCTGTCTTAGGGATTTCTTCTAAATGAGTATATATCAGCTGTTCTTACCATACATACACACAAAAAACCAACCAGGTAACTATGTGACGTGATGGAGGGGTTAATATTTGCTTCATAATATTAACTTTTTAAGACTTTACTATATCTGTATCCTAAAACATCATGTTGTATATCTTAAATATATCCAATATAATTTAATTAAGAGAAACCAATGAGGAATTTAGGGGCATCTAGAGGTCAACTGAAACACCTGCCAATACAGAAATCTCAACAGGGAAAGTAAGGTTCTGGATTAGGATCCTGTAATATGCCGTACTGAAGTAGGAAAATAAATGGTATTAGGTGTGGAAAGAGATTACATCTCTGTCCAAAAGGCTTGTTTAATTCAATAAAATCTAGTTAGAATTCCACAGGGTATGAAAGTGTGTGCCTGAGGGAGTGAGGAAGAGAGATAATTGATAAAAACAATGCTAAAATTTTCATACATACACAGAGACACACAATTGCACATGTGTGAAAGTAGACATATAATTAAATTAGCAACTAGAACATTTCTTACATACAAATAGCATGAAGCAATCTACATGTTCTTTAGTAGGATATGGGCAAAATAATTTCTTAATCACTCACACACTGCAAAACTTTCCAGCCATAAAAAGAATAAGAAAACTTTCAAATAATTATATAAAATTATTTTCAATTCCTGTTACTAAGTAAAAAAAACTGAATGCAAGTACATAGTATATAAGAATTTATTTAAAACAGATATATGTATATGCATAAATATATATATGTACACAGATACGTGCTTGCACATATATATGTTTGTGTTGAATGTACATATATGAGTATGCATATTATGCATTTATGTGTATAAATATTTAAATATATATGTAATATATCTCAGGAAGTAATACACAGGAAAAAAGATCACATTAGCTGCCTATAGGAGATAAATTTCATGACTTTATGGCTAAGAGAAGGAAGATTTTTCACTGTGGAACTTTAATTATTAAACTTTTAATCCTGATGAGGTTTTTATTCAAAAAATATATAACATTCAAACAAAACAAAAAATGAAAAATAAATCAGTAACACTCTGTACCACAACCATAATCATGAATATTTGTAACAGTAACGTCTAATTCATAATCCAAAAAACAAAAACTGACTAATGAAATTTGATAAATGATGTGCAAGACCTTTTGGGATAAATATATCAAATTTAACAAAAATAAAACTTTAAAAACCTGAGTAAATGTTGATGATGGTTTGATGAAAAATAGCATCTCTCCAAATTAGTCTACAGAATCAATCCTTTTTCAGTCATAATTCCTATGAGAATATAATTTGATAATTATAACTCATATAAAAAAGGGAGAACACACTTTTAAAGATGAATAGCACAATTACAAAATATGTTATATCATATAGCAAGGCACATAAGTTGTAGTAATTTAAACATAGCAATATTGCCACAGGTATAGATAGATGCATCATGATGACTCAGTAGACTATCAAATAAAAAACCTCATAAAAATGCCCGTACACAGATAAGAACTTGATAGATGACATAAGTGCCTAACAATACATGTGTAATAAATATATGATTTAATATTCAAAGACATCATCCCATAACATACACATAAGTAAATTCTTACGTATCAAGAACTAAATTTGAAAAAAGAAATTTAAGATTTAAATGAAAATATAGGATAGGGAAGAATTTCTTAAATATGACATTAATTACAAATTATAATTGGTACATTGTAAATATGATAATATTAAAATTAAATCTGTGTAAAAATATTTTTAAATAGATTAAAAATTCTTTATTTTTATTAAATCATAGTTATGGACATTAATACTATCATGGGGTACAGTGTGTTGTTTCCATATACAATTTGAAATACTTTCATCCAATTGGCCAACATAGCCTTCATGTCATTCTCATAGTTGTTTTGTTAAGATATTTATATTCCACATTTAGAAAGATTCGCATGTACCCTTATAGGATAAATCATAGGTGTGATCCCGGCAATCACCCTCCCTCCACCCATCCTCCCTCCTCCTCTCCCTTCCTTCTCCCCTTTCCCTGTATTATTAGGCTAAAATTGGGTTATAGCTTTCCTATGATAGCTAAAAATTGTTTCATAGTAGAGTTGAGTACATTAGATACTTTTTCTTCCATTCTTGAGATACTTTGCTAAGAAGAATATTTTCCAGCTCCATCCATGTAGACATGAAGGAAGTAAAGTCTCCATCTTTCTTTATGGCTGTGTAGTATTCCATGGCATACATATACCACAATTTATTGATCCATTCATGGGTTGATGGGCACTTGGGCTTCTTCCATGACCTAGCAATTATGAATTGGGCTGCAATGAACATTCTGGTACAAATATCTGTATTGTAGTGTGATTTTTGGTCTTCTCAATATATACCTAGCACAGGAATTATAGGATCAAATGGCAGATCTATTTTTAGTCCTCTAAGTGTTCTCCAGATGACTTTCCAAAAGGGACGTATTAGTTTGCATTCCCACCAGCAGTGTAGAAGTGTTCTCTTTTCTCCACAACCACGCCAGCATCTGTGATTTTGGGATTTGGGGATATGGACTAATCTTACTGGTGTTAGATGATATCTCAAAGTCGTTTTGATTTGCATTTCTCTGATGATTAAGGATGGTGAGCATTTTTTCATATGTCTGTAGGCCATGCATCTGTCTTCTTCAGAGAAATTTCCCTTCAAGTCTCTTGCCCACCCTGAGATGGGATCACTTATTCTCTTCTTGCTAACACATTTGAGTTGGATTCTGGTTATTAAACCTTTGTCAGAGACAGAACCAGCAAATAACTTTTCCCATTCTGAGGGTTGTCTATTTGCTTTTCTTACTGTGTCCTTGGCTGTGCAGAAACTTTTTAAATGGAGGAGGTCCCAGTAGCATATTTTAGATGTTGCTTCAATTGTCTGGGGGTCCTTCTTGTAAAATATTTGCCCAGGCCAATTTCTTCAAGAGTCTTCCCTACACTTTCTTCTAGTGTTTTTCTAGTTTCATGTTTTAAATTTAAATCTTTAATCCAGTGAGAGTCTATCTTAGTTACCGGTGACAGGTGTGGGTCTAGTTTCAGTCTTCTGCAGGTCGTCAGCAAGTTAGACCAGCACAATTTGTTAAATAGGGAATCGTTTCCCCACTCAATGTTTTTAATTGGCTTGTTAGAGATCATATAACGGTAAGTAGCTGGGTTCATCTCTTGGTTCTCTATTTTGTTCCATACATCTACCTCTCTGTTTTTGCGCCAATACCAGGCTATCTTGATCACTATGGATTTATATTATTGTCTGATGTCTGGTAGCATGATTCCTCATGCTTTGTTTTTGTTTCTGAGTAATGTCTTGGCTATTCGAGGTTTTTTCCGATTCCACACAAAACAAAGTATTATTTTTTCAAGATCTTTAAAGTATGACAATGGAACATCAATAATAGAAATTGCATTAAAATAATATATTGCAATCCCCATAATAGGGCTTGCATTAAAATTATATATTGCTTTAGGTAGTATAGACATTTTAACACTGTTAATTTTTCCCAGCCATGAGCATGGTATGTTTTTCCATTTGTTAACATTTTCAGCTATTTCTTTTCTCAGAGTTTCATAGTTCTCTTTATAGAGATCTTTCACGTCCTTTGTTAGGTAAACTCCCTAATATTTCATCTTCTTTGGCACTACAGTGAGTGGAATAGAGTTCTTGACTATTTTTTCAGCTTGACTATTGTTGGTATATATAAAGGCTACTGATTTATGCGTGTTGATTTTGTAACCTGAGACACTGCTGTATTCCTTGATCACTTCTAAGAGTTTTGTAGTAGAGTCCCTGGTGTTTTCCAGGTATACAATCTTGTCATCTGCAAAGAGTAAAAGTTTGATCTCTTCTGATCCTATGTGAATACCCTTGATTGCCCTTTCTTCCCTAATTGCAATGGCTAAAACTTCCATTACAATGGTAAAGAGCAATGGAGATAATGGGCAACCTTGCTTGGTTCCTGATCTGAGTGAAAATCATTTCAATTTAATTCCATTCAATACAATATTGGCTGTGGGTTTGCTGTGGATAGCCTCTATCAGTTTGAGAAAAGTCCCTTCTATGCCAATTCTCTTAAGTGTTCTGATCATGAAGGGATGCTGGATATTATCAAAAGCTTTTTCTGCATCAATTAAGAGGATCATATGGTCTTTGTTTTTTTAATTTGTTTTTGTGATGAATTATATTTATAGATTTACATATGTTGAACCAGCCTTGAGATCCTGGGATAAAACCCACTTGGTCATGGTGTATAATTTGTTTGATGTGTTGCTGAATTTTGCTGGTTAGGATCTTGTTGAATATTTTCGCATCAATATTCATTAGAAATATTGGTCTATAATTTTCTTTTCTTGTGGGTCTTTTCCTGGTTTGAGGATCAAGGTGATGTTTGCTTCATAGAATGTGTTGGGTAGTATTCCATCTTTTTCTATATTTTGGAAAAGGTTAAGTAGTATTAGTTCCTCTTTAAAAGTTTGGTAGAATTCTGACGTGAAGCCATGTGGTCACAGGCTTTTCTTTTTAGGAAGATTTTGTATAGTTGATCCTATTTCAGAACTTGATATAGTCCTGTTCAACATTTCCACTTGGTTCTGACTAAGTCTTGGAAGGTGGCATTCTTCCAAGGATTGGTCAATTGCCATCAGGTTTTCACATTTCTGAGAGTAAAGTTTCGTGTAGTATTCATGAAGGATTTATTGAATTTTTGAGGGGTCTGTTGTAATTTTGGCTTTACCATCTCTGATTGATGAAATTAGAGATTTTATTCATTTTTTATTGGTTAGGTTGGCCAAGGGTTTATCTATTTTATTGACCTTTTCAAAAAACCAACTTTTTGATTTGTTAATCTGTTGTATAATCCTTTTATTTTCAATTTCATTTAATTCTGCTCAAATTTTGGTTATTTTTTTTCTTCTGCTGGGTTTCGAGTTGGAGTGTTCTTCCTTTTCCAGTTGCTTGACATGTCCCATTAAGTTGTTAACTTCCTATCTTTCCTTTTCTGGAGGAAAGCCTTCAGAGCTATAAATTTTCCTCTTAGGACTGCCTTTACAGTATCCCAGAGGTTCTGGTAACTTGTATCTTCATTATCGTTTTGTTCCAAAAATTTGGTAATTTCCTTCTTGATCTCATCTCTGACCCAACTATCATTGAGCATAAGGTTATTTATCTTCCATGTTTTTGTTTGGGTCTGCAGATTCCTGTTGTTACTGAGTTCAAATTTTATTCCATGGTGGTTTGAGAAAATGCAAGGAAGAATTTCTATTCTTTTAAATTTGATGAGGTTAGACTTGGGATGTAAGATGTCATCTATTTTGGAGTTTGTTCCATGGGCTGATGAGAAAAATGTGTATTCAGTTTTATTAGGGTGAAATGTTCTATAGATGTCCATTAAATCCAAATGTTGAATGGTTAAGTTTAAATATAAAATTTCTTTACTAAGCCTCTTGTTGGAGGATCTATCCAACACTGCCAAAGGAGTATTAAAATCTCCAACTATGATGGAACTGGGAGTAATTAGGTTGCTCATGTCTGTTAGAGTGTCTTTTATAACTTGAAGTGCATTCTGTTTGGGTGCCTAAATATTGATAATTGAAATCTCATTATATTGAGTATTACCCTTAACAAATATAAAGTAACTATCCTTATCCTTGCTCACTTTTGTTGGTTTAAAGTCTATTGTATCTGTGAAAAAGACTGCAACACCTCCTTTTTTCTGCTTTCCATTAGCCTGGAATATAGATGACCATCACTTCACCCTGAGTCTATGCTTGTCTTTCAAAGTAAGGTGAGATTCTTGTATACAGAAGATATCAGGCTGAGCTTTTGTATCTAGTCAGGCAGCCTGTGCCTCCTTAGAGGGCAATTTAAACCATTCACATTGATTGAGAATATTGATAAGCCTAGTATAATTTTGGGTATTGAGTTTTTTGAAAGTCCAGTGGACATCTTTAATCCTTTTGCCACTGTAGAGATTGGAATTTGATCAAAATTTTCTGGGTGGGTTTATTTATGTGGTGGAGAATTTCACTGATCATTATGGAGAATAGGTCTCAGAATATCCTGGGGGACTGGTTTAGTTATGGCAAATTTCTTCAACCTGTGAATGTCATTAAAGTATTTAATTTCTCCATCATAGATGAAACTCAGTTTCATTGGATACAGGATTCTGGGTTGAAAGTTATTTTGTTTTAGGAGATTAAAGGTCAATGACCACCTCTTCTAGCCTAAACAGTCTCAGCAGAGAGATCTGCAGCCATTCTAATATTCTTCCCATTGCAGTTTAAGGTTTTCTTGTGTCTAGCTGCTTTCAGAATTTTCTCTTTCATGTTAACTTTAGTGAAGTTGATTATGATATGCTGGGGGATGTCTTGTTTGGGTTGAGTAGTGCTTGGGTTCTGAAACTGTCTGCTATCTGAATTTCAGAATCTCTTGGCATGTCTGGAAGGTTCTCTTTCATAATTTCATGAAGAAGAGCCTCTGTGTTTTGCAAAGCAACTTTGTCACCTTCAGGGATTCCTATAAGGCTAACATTAATTTTCTTCCAATTATTCCAGAGCTCTCTGAGCTAGTGATCCACTTTTTCTCTCCATTTGTCTTCATTTTTTACGTGCTTGAGTGTGTTCAAAATCTTTGTCTTCAGTGTCAGAGATCCTTCAGAGATCCTTTCTTCTGCCTGCTCCATTCTCTGACTGAGGGATTCAACCACACTTTTCAGATCTTTGAGGGCTGAAACCTCTTGCTTCAGTGTGTCATAGTCTTTGGTCATTTTATCTTTCAAATCACTGAATTCTTGAGACAGCTTTTGAATAATTTGAAATTCTAGTTCCCTCCTTTCCTCCGTTCTGTTGCTATTGTTCGCTATCCAGATTCTGAACTCAATTTCTGACATCTCAACCATCTGTTTATGGAAGGGATCTTCAATTGCATCTGCCCCATCCTTCCTTGGGGGGATTGATCTACTCTGGTTGTTCTGGTTACCAGAGTTTTTCCACTGATTCTTCCCCATGCTGAATTTGCACCTTTTGAAGACCAACCCTAAAACTATTCTGCCAGTGGCTTCTTCTGGTTCTCTAGAGAGACAGGGTGTGTCTACTTGGAAAAGCCTCAGGTGTGTAAGGCTTATTGTTCCCACTGCTGTAGCTGTTGCTCTTCACCTTGGGGTATGACTGCTCCAGTGTGGTTCCCTCTCAACTGGCCATCTTCTCTCAGTTCTCAGATCAGGCCTGCAATGCCAGAGCCCCCAGGGGGTGAGGGAGCACCCTGCAGGCAGCCATGCAGGGGATGTGCTGGCTGGCTGGATCAGTCCTTAGTGCGTGCCACTGGGGAGCCCCCAAGGAGCAGGGATAGCAACAGACAGGCAGCCACACAGGGGATGTGCTAATTGGATGGATCAGTCCTCAGTGTGCATGGTCAGGGAGCCCCTGAGGAGCAGGGCTAAAAACCAGTGGTCAGCTGCATGGGGGATGCACTGGTTGGGTGGATCAGTCCTCAGTGCACACCACCAGTGAGACTCTGGGAGCCCCTGGGGAGCAGAGACAGCAGCCAGGCAGGTCACTAGGCTTGGGGAATACTGGCTGGCTGGATCAGTCCACGCAGAGCATGTGTGGTTCAAGCAGTTCTCCTGTTTCAGGACAAGAACCCGGCTTTGGTCCTGCAGGTTTTGGGGGATGTTGCTCTTTAGTCTCCTCTCACTGTCTCTCCAGGCAAGGGGGGAAGGGTGGACTGGAAATTCAAAATGGCAGTGCGAATGCCAGTTCCACTTTTCTACCTGGGATAGGGTGTTCCGGGTCTCAGCATGGTCCTTCTAGGGGAGTAGACCCCACTGTCAGTAGCTATCATCTGCAGCATGAGATAATAGGTCCTCAGTTTATCGGTCACCTGTAGGAGACTCAGAGGAGTGGTTGAAGAGAAAACAAAGGAAAAGCATAACTTTCTTGGGGGAGGAAATGGACACTTTTCCTTTGGGGTGTATTATGTACCTGTAGATTGCTTTCTAGGAGTCACTGCTTGCCCAACAGAGGTGCCCTGCTGGTGTCACTCTTCTCTCTCAGCTGGGCTCCCAGTCTTTGACTTTGTTGGGTGTTTTCTGGACTTTATCCTTTCCTCTGGATGGGAGCTTCTGTCAGAGGCTGGTACCTGTCAGCTGTCTTGCCCCTCTCCCTGACCAAAAATTCTTACAACATATATAAAAACAAAAATTTAACATCCAGAATAAAAAGAAATTCCCATAAATTAAGAAAAAAATCAAATAATATTCCAGTAAAGTGGGAAAAGGTAGTAATTAAAAAAAATCACAAAGAAAAAACCTAATTTCCTTTAAAATAAAAAGAAATAAAAATTTTCCATTAATAATAGAAAAAAGACAAAAGTCAAACTTGCAAATTTAAAGCAAGATAAAACTAATTATAAGTATGAATGTAGCTTTTTCTTCTGGTACAAATTGGTTCAATCACTGTGGTGAGCAATTTGTCAAATTAATTTGAAATTATTTGCACACAAAGACCTAGCAACTTAACTCCTAGTTTCATGTCCTAACAGAACTCTCACACATAAATATTATGCCATAATATAGGAAGAGAAAGAAGTCTGTTAGCTTAATGTTTTCAGTATCAGAAAATATAAATCAATAGTGAAATGTTTATGGAGAGGAATACTATCCTGTGGCTAAAAAGAGTGAACTTCAATGCTAACTATAGGGACACATATAGTATAATCAGAATGGCATAGAAAAGATTATCATGGCCCCTGCACAAGGATGATATGCAAATTCACAAAGTTCCATGTTTTTACAGCAAAAGCAATCCTAAAACTAACATGAAAACTCATAGCATTAAATGCCCAAACCCAAAAGACAGAAAGTTCATAAATCAAATATCTAATGAATCATCTCAAGGAACTGGAAAGAAAAGAGCAAACCAATCCCAAACCCAGCAGAAGAAAAGAAATAACCAAGATTGGAACAGAATTAAATGAAATTGAGAACAGAAGACATACAGAAGATTAATGAAACAAAAATTTGGTTCTTTGAAAAGAGAAATAAAATAGGTAAGTCTCTAGCTAGATTAAGAGAAAGGACTCTAGTAAGCTCAGTTAAAAATGAAAAGGGGGAAATTATAGCTGATATCTTGGATATACAAAATATTATCTCAGAATAGTGTTAAAATCTCTATGCTCACAAACTTGAAAATATGGAGGAAATGGATAAATTTTGGAAACACACCAGCTCTGAGACTTAACCTCTTTAAGCTCAATCAGGAAGATACAGAACTCCTCAACTGACCAATATCAAGCACTGAAATTGAAGCAGCTATAAAAAAAATCTTCCAGCAAAAAAGAGCCCCAGACCAAATGGTTACACACCCAAATTTTACCAAAACTACAAAGAAGGGTTTGTACATATACTGCAGAAATTATTCGTTAATGTTGAGAAGAAAAGAAATCCTACTTAACTTGTACTACAAAGTCAATATCACATTAATATCAAATCCAGGAGAGAACACAAATAAAAAAGAAAACTACAGTTTAATATCCCTTATGAACACAGATGCAAAAATCCTCACTAAAATATTAGCAAACTGAATCGAGCTGCATATAAAAAAAATAATTTATCATGACCAGGTGGGTTTCATCCCAGAGATGCAAGGATGGTTCAACATAAGCAATTATATATATGCAATCCACCACATAAATTAGATGTAAAAACAAGAGTCATATGATCCTCTCAGTAGACACAGAAAAAGCATTCAACAAATTAATAACCTTTTATGATAAGAACACTTAACAAAATAGTCGTAGTTGAGACTTGCCTCAAAATAGTAAAGGCCATATACAACAAACCCAGTGCCAACATCATATTGAATGAGGAAAAATTGAAAGCAATTTTGCTTATAACTGAAACCAAACAAGGCTGTGCACCATCTCCACTTCTGCTCAACATAGTGCTGGAAGTCCTAGCCAGAGCAATCAGGCAAGAGAAGAAAATCAAGGTTATTCAAATTGGGATAAAAAGAGTTAAATTTTCACCCTTGGCTGACAACATGATCTTATATCTAGAAAATCCTAAAGATTCAACTACAAGACTCCAGGGATCAATAAATAAACTCAGTATAGTTTCAGGCTACAAAATAAACATACACAAATCAGTATTTTTCATATACACCCATGATAGTCAAGCTGAGAGACCAAAGACATGATACCTTTCTCAGTGGTAACAAAGAAAATAAAATACCTAGGAATATACTTACATATGAGGTGAAAGACCTCTATAGGGAGAATTATGAAACACTGAGGAAAGAAATTACAGAGAAATGTAAGCAGTTGGAAAAATATACCATACTCATGGATTGACAGAATCAGCAATTGTAAAAGTGATTTATAGATTTAGTGCATTTCCTATAAAAATACCAATGTCATTTTTTGCACATCTAAAAAAAAATAGTTCCATGCTTTGTATGAAAAAGGACCTTGAATAGCCAAGGCACCTTTACACAATAAGAAGAAAGTGGGAAGCATCACTTTACCTGATTTGAAGCTATACTTCAAGGTATAGTGACCAAAACAAAATGGTATTGACACAAAAACAGAGACATAGACCTATTCATTAGAACAAAGAACACATAAATAAAATCATCTTCATATTTCCATTTGATTTTTGAAAAAATAGATAAAAACATACACTGGGGAAAAGAATCCCTCTTCAATAAATGGTGTTGGAAGATTGGATAGTGACATGGAAAGGACTGAAACAGGATCTTCACCTCTCACCACTCACAAAAACTAACTCAGATGGATAAAAACTTAAACCTAAGTCAGGTAACTACAAGAGTCTTAGAAGAAAATGTTGGAAAAATGTTTAGAGATAAACTTCAGGAAAGATTTTTATGAAGAAGACTCCACAAGTAATCACAGCAACAACAAAAATAAATAAACAGGACTTGATCAAGTTTAAAAGCTTCTACACAGCCAATGACACAATCAAAAGAGCAAATAGACAAGCTACAGAATGGGAGAAAATATTTGCATGCTACATATCTGATAAATGACTGATAACCAGAATTTACAAGGAACTCAAGCAAAGCAACAAGAAACAATCAAATAACCCCATTAAAAAGTGGGCAAAAGACATGAACAGAAACTTTTCAAATGAAGACATACTATTGGCCAACAAACTCATAAGAAAATACTCAGCATCTCTAATCATTAGGGAAATTCAAATCAAAACCACAGGGAGATATTACCTAACTCCAATAAGAATGTCTCATATTAAAAAGTCATAAAACTGATGCCAGCTTAGACATGGAGAGAAATGAACTCTTATACACTGTTGGTGGAACTGCAACCTAGTACAACGTCTATGGAAAATTGTACAGTTACCTCAAAGAATTTAAAATACACCTATTATTTGATCCTGTAATCCCAAATGTAAAAAGTTCATCTGCACTCAAATATTTGCAGCAGCACAATTCACTATTTCAAAGATGTGGAAAAAACCCAAATGCCCACCAATGTGTGAATGGATATATGCATACCAAGTATATGCATACTGTGGAGTACTACTCAGCCACCAAAAAGGCAATCAAGTGTCTTTCTGGAAAACTTTTGGAGGGAACTGAAAACCATTCTTCTAAGTGTAACATAACAAGAATGGAGAAACAAATACATATACTCAATACCAAATTGGAACTGATCAATCAACACTGATTGTGTACACATAGAAGTAAATCTCAATGAAAATCAAGCTGTCAGAATGGGGGAGGAGAGGATGGGTAAAGTTATACTTACTGGGTATAATGCACACCTTCTGGGTGAAGGGCACACTTAACACCCATAACTGTGACTTAATCTTTACAAAAACAATGTATGTAAACAAAACACGTATCCCCTAACATTCTGAAAATGTTTTAAAAAGAGTGAACTTTATCTACTTGAATAAACATGGAATGATATGAATAATAAAACATAAAAAGAATAATCAGGTAAATAGAACTTATATAGTGATACTATTATATAATAATTTAAACACATGAAAAAAATATATTTTTATAGATGCCTATACATAAACCAAATGAATGGAACCACAGAGGAAGACAAAGGTGGCTGACATAGTTTGGGTATTTCTCCCCTCCAAATCTTGAGTTGAAATTTGATGCCCAATGTTGGAGGTGGGACCTACCAAAAGATATTTGAGTCATAGGGATGGATTCCTCATGACTGGCTTGGTGCAATTCTTGAGGTAATGAATGAGTTTTCACTCTTAATAGTATGAGACTAATTATTAAAAAGAACCTGATGCCTTCCTCCCCCACTCTCTTGCTTCCTATCTTGCCATGTGATCTACACACCCCAGATCCTCTTACCCTTCTGCCATAAGTGGAAGCTACCTGAAGCCCTCACCAGAAGCAGATATTAACACCATGCTTTTTATAGAGCCCACAGAACCATGAGCCAAATGAACTTTTTCTTTATAAATTATCCAGCCTTGTTGATTCATTTTTAGAAACAGAAATGGACTAACAGGGTGACTTTAACTTGGCCTGAGGGAAATATGACACATTGTTAACAGTATCTGGGTTATTATTTGTTCTCAGTATTTTTCAATAAATTACATTATTATTCTATATCAAAAAGTTATAAATTTTTAATTGCCTGAGATCATTTCCTCATGGTCCAGCATTCATGTATTCAGAGTTATGGGTTAAGTCACATTACCATGGAAATAGGGAGATGACTCTCCTCCACTCTTACCTGCCACCCTCAGATCCACTGTGGCCTCTCCATAGGTGTTACCATCTTTAAAAAAACAGTGGTACTTTCCACCATCTGAAACACTGACATTATAGATTCTGAGGGTCATTTTGCCCTCTCCTAATGCATCCCTCAGGAACACTGTGTGATTCATATGGTTCTGAGTGCTTTCTCCAGAATGTGCTTCCCCATTCTCATACAGGTAAACCAGTTGGGAGGTGTGATCCCGAAACCAGCCCATCTCCATGTGCTGTGCACTCTGTTGTGGAAACAGCTGGCAGCTGAACTCAGCCTGTCCACCCACCATGACCACCTGGTGGCTTGTGGAGCTTCTCACAGTGAACTGCTCTGTGGAGAAAGTTGGAGATCAGGGATTTAGTCTAAAAATTACAATAGAACACTCTCCTAGGTTCCCTTCCTCTAGACACACTGACCCTCTTTCTTGTTCTTGATGCCAAGTCCTCTCTGACTATGGAACTTTGCTCTCGGATGTGTCTTCACATTGATGGCAGTGTTCTTCCCCCAGGCTCTCCCATAATCACTTCCTTCTCATCACTCAGGTCCTAGCTTAAAAATCAACTCAATAGAGAAAGTCAGCATTTCTCCTAATCATACCTACACATATCATTATTACTACCTGATATTTTCCTTTTAATTTCTTTCTTTATTTTCTCTTACAGTCCATTAATATGTAAATTATGCAACAGAAGAGAGTCTCAGTTTTATTCTCTTTCATATCCCTAGTACATAAAACATTGCCTGAAAATAGTAGGCACTAAATAAATACTTAAAGAATGAATGGAGGGTGTTTCCATTTCAAGAGGTAGGATGTGAGACATGATTTCTGTACAAAAACCTTTGCTTAGAAATATATTAGCTACTTTTTCCAATAACAATTTTTGGTGGGCTAAAAATGGCTAGAAAATATTTTGATGTCTCTTCCATGAATAGGAGAGTTCCAATACCCTGTATTTTGTAGCTGTGTTTTATGATTTCTTTGTTCAGTAGAACATGCCAGGAGACATACTGTAATACTTTCTAGACCTGTCTTAAGAAATGAGCAGCTCTATTTTTTTTCTTTTTTAACAATATTTCTGAAAGCCCTGGCTGCCCTGTGCAAAGTCTGACTACACTTAGAACACCAGTGTGAAAAGGCCACATATAGAAATGCCAGTTGACTTCTCAGTTGATCCTAATCTTCTAGCCTACTCCACCAAAATGCCAGACATGTAAGTAAAGCCACTTTGAATCCCTCAGATCATTCCAAACACCATCTGAATATGCCAAGTGACCTCAGTCTATCTCACATGCAGCAGAAGAATCACCCAACTGAGCACTAGCAAGAATTTATGACCCTATATTTACAGTATAGCTTGAAGTCTGGTAATGATGCAAAGGTACATGTCAAATCTATTAAGAGTAGATTACAAATATCTTAACACAACAAATAATTAAGTGAGCTGAAGTCTATATTAACCAGTTTTTTGTCAACATTCTATATTGTATATAAAATCAGCACATTGTATCCCATTAATATACACAGTTACAATTTTTTAAAAAAGAATTTATGATTCATAAAATTGCAGATACTATAAACTATTTTTTGTGTTAAATCACTAATTTTTAGGTTAATTTGTTATGAAGCTATAGATTGACTATCACATAGTTCCTTCTATATCCTTAGTTTTTGTTCCCCTCAACTATGTCAAAGTCATTCCTGTCTCTGCTAAGAATGTTTATCCTTTTTATCATAATAAATCTGAATTGTCAAACTTCTGGCCTACTGTTTAATAAAAATTTGTGGGCAGTTCCCCCTTATAGCCACTTCTCCCTTATTTGAAGTCATACTAAACTTATAACTTCTATGGTCACATAAATGATTGTGTGGTGCTCTTAAATATAAAAGATATATTATAATTTGCTAGTAAAAATTTGAGTTTCCAAGGGAAGATGTTAGATATTTATTTCTCTTTTCCCAGACACGTTATACTGTGGCATATATTTGGGGCTGAGAAAAACACAGCAATTGAATTAAAATTTATTAATCAAAAATTTTTAAGTGTTTCCCCTGCACTCTCTCTAGGAATTTTTATAGTTTCATGTCTTAAGTTTAAGTCCTTGACCCAGAGAGAGTCAATTTTTGTTAGAGGAGAAAGGTGTTGATCCAGTTTCAGTTTTCTACAGGTTGCTAGCCAATTCACCCAGCACCATATGTTGAATATAGAATCTTTTCCCAAATTCATATTTTTAATAGGTTTATCAATAATCAAATTATGATAAGTGCCTGGGTTCACCTCTTGGTCTTCAATTCTGTTTCATAAATATACCTCTCTATTTTTGTGCCAGTACCATGCTGTTTTGATCACTATCAATTTATAGTATAGTCTGAAGTCTGGAAGCATGATTCCTTCCAATTTGTTTTTATTTCTGAGTAATGTCTTGGCTATTTGAGTTTTTTTCTGTTTCCATATAAAATGAAGTCCTAATTTTTCCAGGTCTTTAAAGTATGACAGAGGTGTTTTAATAGGGATCACATTAAATCTGTAGATTGTTTTAGGTAGTATAAACATTTTAACAATGTTGATTCTTCCCAGCCATGAGCATGGTATATTTTTCCATTTGTTAACATCTTCAGCTATTTCTTTTCTCAGGGATTCGTAGTTCTTTTTATAGAGATCTTTCACATCCTTAGTTAGATACATGCCCAGATATTTGATCTTCTTTGACACTATTGTAAAGGGAATAGAGTCCTTGATTGTTTTTTCTCTTGACTATTGTTGGTATACATAAAGGCTACAGATTAATGAGTGTTAATTTGCCTGGGAGAACACTTTATGAGGAGAACACCCTGGGAAATTGAAGCAACATCAAAAATACATTACTGGGATCTGATCAAATTAAAAAGTTTCTGCACTGCCAAGATCACACTAAGTAAAGCAGACAGACAGACCTCAGAATGGGAGAGGATTTTTCCAAGTTATATTTCCAACAAAGGTCTAATAACCAGAATCCACAGAGAACTCAAATATATTAGCAAAAAAAGAACAAGTGATCCCATCTCAGGGTGGGCAAGGGACTTGAAGAGAAACTTCTCTGAAGAAGATAGGTACACAGCCTACAGACACATGAAAAAATGCTCATCATCCTTAATCATCAGAGAAATGCAAATCAAAACTACTTTGAGTTATCATCTAACTCCAATAAGAGTAGGCCACATCACAAAATCCCAAAACTAGAGATGTTGGCATGGATGTGGAGAAAAGGGAACACTTCTGTACTATTGATGGGAATGCAAGCTAGTACATTCCTTTTGGAAGGAAGTTTGGAGAACACTCAGGGATGTAAATATAAACCTGCCATTTGATCCTACAATTCCTCTTCTAAGTGTATATCCAGAGAACCAAAACCCATTTTGTAATAAATATATTTGCACCAGATTGTTCATTGCAACTGAATTCATAATTGCAAAATCATGGAAGAAGCCCAAGTGCCCATTGACCCAGGAATGGATTAATAAATTGTGGTATATGTATACCATGGAATACTATGCAGTGTTAAAAAAAATGAAGACTTTATGTCTTTTATGTTTACATGGATGGAACTGGAAAATATTCTTTTTTTTTATTGAATGGTAACTATGTACATTAATGCACTTCTGGGGTACAGTGTGGGGTTTTCACATGCAATCCGAAATACTTCCATCAAACTGATCAACA
>CAUYQV010046988.1:0-33648 GCA_963574575.1 Galagoides demidoff
TCACTTGTACCCTTGTAAGATAAACCATAGAGGTGACCTCACCAATCACCCTCCCTCCCCCATCCACCCCCCTCACCTCTCCTTCCCACCCCCCTTCCCATATTCTAAGGCTATAATTAGGTTATGACATTCACTATAGACTTTCTGTAATAACTTCTTTTGCGACCTCCCATACGTTCTGTGGTTACAAATGATAGCTAATAGGATTTTAATTTTCATGAATTTGTTAAGGGTTGTTTTGTGGCCTAAAATATGGTCATTACTAGAAATAGTTTCATATGTGCTTGAGTAAAATGCATTCTGCTATTGTTGCATGTAGTGTACTGTCTGTTAAATCCTTTTAGTCTAAATTTTACTCTAAGCATGATATTTCCATAGTAATTTTCTGTCTGTATACTCCTCTGTCTTTTAATAGTGGGGTATTAAATTTTGCATTCAGTGTTTTATAGTCAATCCCACTTTCCTATCTATTAATATTTACTTTATATATTCAGGTGCTCTAATATTGGATTAGTATATATTTACAATGATTATATCCCTTGATGAATCAGTCCATTCATCATTATATATTTACTAGCTTTGTCTCATTAAGTAGTTTTTGACATAGCCTATGTTATTTAATATAGATACAATAACCCTGCTTTGTTTTGGTTATTGTTTTCATGGAATAAGGTCTTTCATCTCTTCCTTTTTGATTTATGTGTTCTCTATAGTTGAAGTGAACTTCTTAGTGGCAGCATATAATTGCATTTCATGTGTGTATGTGCACATGTGTGTATTCATTCCGTCATTTTATATATTTTGATTCAATAATTTATTTAATCCACTTATGTTTCAGGTAATTATTAATAAGTAAGGACTTTTGCTACTCCCATTTTGTTCATTGTTCTCCCTTTTTACAGATGCTTCGTACCTTTCTCTCTGTGTTGCTGTGTTCTTTTGGAGTTAGGTGGTTTTCCGTGATGATGTGCTTTGATGTTATACTTTTATTCTTTTGTGTGTATACTACAGGATTTTGCTTTTATGGTTAACATGAGGCTTACATCAAATGTATTACAGTTGTAGTGGTCTAATTTAAGCTGATGACAACAAACTGTGACTACATACAAAATCTCACACTTCTACTTCATGCCATGATGTAGTTTGGATGTTTGTTCTTTCTGAATCTCAAGTGGAAATTTGATCTCCAGTTCTTGAGGTGGGGCTGAGTAAGAGGTGCTTGGGTCATGAAGGTTGATCCTGATAAATGGTTTATTTACCTCCTTGTGATAACGAGTCAGTTATTCCTAGATTAGTTAACACAGGAGCTGGTTGTTTAAATAACGCGGCAGCTCCCTCCTCTCTCTTCTCTCTCTCTGGCCATGTCACACTCTCCCCCTTCACCTTCCACCTTAATCAAAAGTCCCTTGAAGCCTTCACGAGAAACATACACTGGCATGGTGTTCGTTGTACTGTTTGCAGAGCCATATGCCAAATAAGCCTTTTTTTTTAAAAAAAATAAATTACCCAACCTCAGGTACTTACTTTATAATGATGCAAAATGGACTAGGACATTCCCCACATTTTATGTTTTGAGGTTCCAGTTTTTATCTTTTCATATTATTCAACTTTTGAAATTATTATAGTTATTAATATTTTGAATACATTTGTGTCGTGCTGTTCACACCACATTTATAAGTGATTTGTGCACTGCCATTACAATATTAGAGTACTTCGATTCTTACCACACAATTAATTTTACTACTGAGTTTTATGCTCTCAAATATTTCAGTGTTACTAATTGGAATCCCTGCATTTCAGCCTGGAGAAGTCCCTTTCTTGTCAGACATTTCTGATGGCAATGAACTCCGTCAGCTTTTGTTTGTCTGGAAAAGTTTTGAATTTCCTTTAATTCTTGAAGGATGGCTTTATGAGGTACAATATGCTTTATTGCCAATTTTGAAGATGCAGTACTTAACTATATCATCCTACTCTCTGGTAGCCTGCAACTTTTCTTCTGAGAAATCTGCCACTGGCCATTTCAGAACTTCTTTATAAAGTGTTATTACTATTACCTCTTTTCTCCTCTTGCTTTCAGTATCTTCTCTTTGTCTTTGAATTTGACAGTCTGACTATACGATGTTCCCTCCTGTGGCCCTGTTTGGATTGGATCTGATTGGATACATTTGCTTCCTTATCTAGCTACTTATGTATTTTCTAAGACTGGACAGTTTTCTATTGTTTCTTTGAATGAAATTTTTATCCATTCGTCCCCTTCTTCTCCTTAATTTTTTTAACTCAAATGTTTGTTCTTGTGTATTGTCCCACAAATCTCATAAGCTTTCTTCATCTCTTTATATATTTTTTCTTCTCTGCTCTACATTTCCACATAACTTGTCTGTTGGATTTTCTGATTATTTATTCTTCTTGATAAATTCACTGACAAACTGTGTTGTATTTTTTTATTTTATTTATTATATTTTCTGGTTCAAGAATTTCTGATGTTTCATATATAATTTCAATCTCTCTGTTAAATTTCTCATTTTAATCATTTAATTTTTTTCTAATATCATTGAATAGTTTCTCTGTATTTTTCTGAAGTTCATTAAGCTTATTCTAACTAGTCATTGTGAATTTTTGTCAGGTACTTGACGCAGCTCCATTTCTGTAGGTTGGCTACTGGAAGATTATTAAGATTATTATGTGTTTGTGGTTTTATATCTCCTTGTTGTTTTATGTTTCTTATTGACTTTTGTCTGTGCATTTGAAGAAGAAGGGATTATTCCAGTCTTTAAATACTGTCTGTGCCAGGAAGAGGTCTTTAACAGCCAGTCCTTTCTGTCTGACTAATCAACAATAGTATAAATTTATCAATTTTACTCATTTTCTCACATTAAAAAATTGAAAACATATTAAATTTAGCAAAGATTATTTTCCTATGGTTAATGAGTGGTATATTTTCTCTGGTTCAAACTGCTGTATTTTTTTTTCAGATAATTATATAAGAAACAATTTTTTTCCTTTTTAATTATTATTTTAAATTATGAACAGTTTAAGACAAAACTTATATCCCACTTCAGTTATTTTCATCAAAACTCAAGGTATACATTAAAGCAAGACTTACATTCTCAGCCTTCTTTTTTTTTTGCCTTTTTTTCTTATACCTTACTTATGCACTATGTGTAATTTTATGCAGTAGAAACATTCTGTTGTTCTAATTTACTTGTTAAAACATAGGTAGGTAGTGGTAAACACCGTTCTTGTAAAGGTATATACTTACATATTTTCTAGCGTTTACGTACATGCTCCATGCCACATTCATTCTTTCTATAATTTCTATTGTGTGCCTGATTTTTGCTACATACTTTAGTTGGTACACAGGATTTTGTTATTGAGGGACCCAGATTCAAAAAAGATGATATTTCTTTGTATTTAAAAGGCTTAAATGCTTGTCATAAATATTTTGAGAAAAATACAGTTACAGAAACCTAATTAATTCTCTATGGGTTACAAGGCAAGTACTTTTGGAGGATATGGTGTTGAATTATATTTCAAATTGAATAGAAAACAAATAAGTGGTTGATGGATAGATGAATAAATGAGCAAATTATTAGTTATAGGACCTGTATACAGAGATTACTCAACTCATTGCAACAGTCTCAGTCTTTCCTGAAATATAAGTGAGATAAGAGACAGCGTTGATATTTTAACCACTATTTCAATTCTACATTTGTTCTTTGACAAAGGCAATTATAATGCTATGTATAGTGGAAACATTGGCATTAATACTTTCATTTTCTGAGCAAGAAAAGATCTTAAATTTTTAAATATATATAAGATTTAAACAAATATAACCCCAAGTTGCTAAGAACCTAGGGAATGGATGTTTTTATTTATTAAAAAATGATAATCTTATTAAAGTAATTAATTTTAAGATAGAATATGCAGAAAAATCTGGTTGTGTTTTATCACTTTTTTCCCCATAATTTCGTGATAATGCCTTAGGCTATTTGCTTTTTCCAGGTGTCTGAGTAAGCAAAGCAGCTGAAAGGGGCAAATATATGCTTCTTCAATTTAAATAGACTCTGAATACAGGAATGTTGTAGTACAATTTTAATGAAATAAATAGCAATTTCTTCTCCTCTTCTTATCAAAATTGAAAACCAACATAAAAATACAATGCAATTGTTCATGGTTTGCTCAAACTACAAAATAAAAGCCTCAAAAATAAGTAACTAGTTTTGCATTAGTTCATTTTATGTTCTCTGTAATATTGCTTGCCAACTGAATTTGTGACTCAGACTAATTGATTAGATTATGTTTTGATTAGGAGTCTCTTAGTAAAGGTTATCATGTTTATTTCATATAAGTTAAAAATAAATCACATCAGATATAAATTCTTGCTTTTAAAAAATTGATTTACAAAAGCCGTATTATTGGCACATAATCCTAAATGTGGTATTGTTTCCTAGAAGCTTTAAAAACAGACTTCCTGGAATTAGAATCAGGTATATTGATCATACTGATGCTCAAGGGAAGTGCTGATCAAGAGCAGTGATACATACAGCTACAGCTGATTCTATGTTATCAGTCTTAAACAGAAAAAGTTAGTTATCATCTAGTATAAATACCATGTCATCACTCGTTCTGTTTTCACACCATGCATTTCCTACTGAAGGCATTTGTGTATGCCATACTAACCAGGAATAGCATTAATATTAAATATTTCTTTCATATTAAGGGATGATTGTATTTAATATTTATATCACAGCATTAAAGAATTCACTTCAAAATGATGTAAATGAAGAAATCAGTGTTGTGCTTATTATTTTTCTGCCATGATTACTTCAACATTCAAAGTTTTAGTGAATCTTATTTTAGTCAGACTGGAGACGTAAATCTGCTAATACCTGACAGTTACTGCTGATGAAATTTTTATGTACATGTTTTTTATTTGCTTAGTTTTTATCAACATTCAGAAACTTTTAAGTTTTTACTGGGTTGTTTCTGTATACATTGTGATTAGAAGTGTGCTAAATACATATTTTTAAAATGCATCACAATAGGAATGTCCATTTACTAAGATTTTGTTTTCAAAGTATGCAGAATAAACTTTTCTTCCAGAGCATTCTGTTTCATATCTGGTAAGTTTTCCAGAATAATTTAAATTTCTCATTTGAAATGAGGAAATTATCTTTTAGGATGCCCTGTACAAATGCACTTAAAAATCTGCCAACATGAGCAATGATAAATATTTCTAATTATGTTCCGACACTGTAAACAGTGCATTATGTACCCTTTAACTTTGATACATTTTATGTTAATATGTTTCTTTTCATTAAAAAAAAATTAAAGACTTTATTTTTTCCAAGCAGTTGTAGGTTCCCATCAAAATTGAGAAGAAGGTATAGAGATACCCCATGGTACGGTTTTCCCTCATGCATGTGTAGCCATCTCTACTATCAACATTTCTTACCAGAATGGTATATTTATTATAATTCACGGGCCTAAATTAATGTGTCCTAATCACTGAAAGTTTGTAGTTTAGATTACAGTTCACTTTTGATGTGCTACATCTTGTGAGTTTGGGAAAATATATAATACCATGATTCCACATTTATAGACTCAAACAGTATTTTTCCTACCCTTAAACTCCTCTGTACCTTGCCCATTCATACTTTCCTCCCTCTTACCTCTGGAAACCACCAATATTATAACTGTCTCCGTAGTCGGACTGTTTCTAGAATGTTCTACACATATGGAATCACACAGGGTGTTGCTTTTTCAGATTGACTTCTTTCACTTAGTAAAATACACTTAGGATTTCTACACTTGTTTTCATAACTTGATAGCTCATTTCTGTTTAGTGCTGAGTAATATTCTATTATCTGGTTACACCAATATTATTTATATTGATTTATTTCTTGACAGACATATGAATTTATTATTGAGTCAATCGTCTGTTATCATTTGACTTATTTCTTTTTAATAGTCCAGATCTTATGAACTTATAAAATAGCATTCTTTAAATTCAGGTCAAATGGAGTCATTTTTCTTTCATACGGTGGTTTCTCTAAATATACCACCCTTTAGTGTGCTTCATATTTGGGTCATGACATTTTCGTAAGGTAATTTTGATTTGTTTCTTACTATTTCTATTTTTCTTATTTTCTGCCTGAGATAATAAACATATAATTCCTCCAGAGTATTACGATCAGTCACAAGCCTTTTATTAATCCTCATACATTTTATACTTGAATCTGTATATTCTTGAGACCACTAACATTATTTTCTAAGATAATTCCGTCTTTCCATTACACTCTTTCTTAAATTTGATAAATGTGCTGTGCTTTTGTTGTTGAGGTACATTTTTCAAATAACTTTGTCAGGAAGAATGAATAGGAAGGATATTTTATTAGTCCATTAATACACAAAACAAATGATATTTTTGTGATATTTTGTTATATTTGGTATGAATGTCTTCATATACTGGGCTCATGGAATACTAGATAGGTCAAGTTACAAATCACTCTCTCCGAAAACTTTAAAGGTATTGTTCCTCTCTTGATTTCCATTATACTATGTCACTTGTTAATGTCAGATACCAGTATGTTTTTTTCTCCTTTAGAGATGGTGCTTTAAAGATGTTTTTCCTATTTATCAGAGATTTTTTGATCAAGGATCCTAATTAGTTGTTCTCCCCAATAACACAGCTGAGGTCCTACTTCATAGTCATTATCAACCAGGCATTGCATGAAGAGAGCCACAGAATATCTGTCTTCAATTGATCCCAGACTTTAACCCCCAGCTGAGGCCAAAAAGGATTAACAAGCCTTATAAAACTACATGAACCACATAATCTATTAGCAAAATGTAATAATTGTTTTACATCATTAAGTTTTGGGAGTGACGTGTTATGTAGCAGTAGCACCTGGAATACTTGGTAATTTGGCTCACTCTCTGATTAACTGGCATTTCTTTCAGAAAACCCATAACTCTTTCAACATTAGAAAATACGGATATGCCTCAGAGATATCGGGGATTTGGTTTCAGACAACCTTAATAAAACAAATAATTCAATAAAGTGAATCACAAAGTTTTTGGTATCCCAGTGTATATAAATGTTATATTTATGCTATGCTTCAGTGTACAATGACATTACATCTAAAAAAATAATGTGCATCCCGAGAGTTGTGGGCATAGAAAAAAAAATAATAATAAAAAGAAATAATGTGCATACCTTAATTAAAAATACTTTATTGCTAAGAAATGCTGACACTCATTTGAGCCTTCGGAAAGTTGAAACTTTTTACCAATGGAGGATTTTACCTTAATCTTGATAGTTGCTGAATGATCAGGGAGGAAGTAGCTGAAGGTTGGACTAGTGGTGGCGATTTTTTAAAACAATGAAATCTTCCACATCAGCTGACAGTATAGATTTCTATGTAGTATGCAATATTGCTTCAGAGAATTTTATCCACAATAATACACCCTTTAAAATTGAAATCAATCTTATCAAAGCCAGCCACTGCTTTATCAATTAAATTTAGTAATATTCTAAATCTTTTGTTATCGTTTTAACAACGTTCAGAGCATCTTCATCAGAAGCAGATTCCATTTCAAGAAATAAAATTTTTCTTTTCTTTTGCTCACCCATAAGAAGCACCTTTTCCATTAAAGCTTTGTTATGAGATTGGGGTAATTCACTCCCAGCTTTAGGGTCTACTTCTAATTCTATTTTTTTTCCTATTTTCACTGTATCTGTAGTTAATTCCTCTTCTGAAGTCTTGAACCCCTTAAATTTCTTAAATTAATGCAAAACACAGCCATTTACAGCCACAGAGCAGCATTTCACAGGGAAAAGTTGAGGCCAAGGAGAAATCTTTGGTATGGTGAAAAGATGTTACAACTCAGCAATGGAAAAACAAGTGAAACTGTTTTATGGGGAAGAGATTTTGCTTATATTTCCACAGGAAACAACTCTGATTTTGTCTGGGTTCCATCAAGATTTATTAAGCTCAATCATGAACCCAGATCAGAAAGAGCAGAAGATTGCCAGGAAAAAAAAAGAGCCAGGCATACTCTCAAAGGCAGCTCAAGAACCTGCAGAAAATAACGGCCATTCCCCTGAAGAAGCCCTGCAGCTCCCAACCACCAACATGGGGACAGATCAAAGCTTTGGCCAACCAGACCCAGATGTACCTGCATAGGACCCGCCTTCAGATGACTCCAGAAAATTACATTCTGGGGTTTCTGGCACTACTGATGGTAGTGGTGAGTTGTTCTGTAGCCATATTGCCCACCACTGCTACTACTCTGACAACTCCACCTTTATTACAAATATTAATATTTTGTTAGTCAGAGCTGAGGAGGGTGTTTGGATTCCTCTGCATCTCCAATGCCCCGGGAAGCTTCCCCCACCCCATTCATGTTATTATTAACTTTTCCAGAACTATTTTAAAAAGATCTAAAAGACTTATTTTCACCTTCATAGCAGTCATCGTAGGATTGATAGCAGTGATAGCCACTGCACTCTCTACTGGTGTTGTCATTTATCAATTGTTCTTTGTGTTACTGTTTTCTTTCTTCTCAGTCTGCAGAGGCATCAGAAGCCTCTGAGGAGGAACCATCATCACAACGAATTCATAATAGCCCTCAATAGTTTACAGATTAAATTAACAGAGGGGCAGATGAAGGCAGAATGGGGACCATAGACCCCATTCTTGGCAGGGGAGGGGACCCCCAGAAAAGGGGAAAATTAAAAAGTAAGCTGAAAGAGTCAGAACAATGAAAAGTCAGCTAATTGACCATTAAGCCAGCCATTGCTAAATTTCTTATCTGAACGAGTTTCCCATCTTTCCTGAAACCTGGCCTATTGGAGATACAGCTTACACAAATACCCTGATATCCATAAAAGGGATTATGGCAAGACCTAGAATAGATACATCTTCCAGGTCATTTCCTGCCCATTCAACAGACAAAGCAGATACCTGCAAAATCCTCTGTCGTGGTGATGAGAGGAGAATATCTCTCCCACAGATTCCTCAGAGGGGATTAAGGCCAGTGGCATTTAACTCCACAGTGAACTGGCAGAGTTTCACTCCGCCCTGGGAATCTGTGTGTGTGACTCCAGACAGGTGGCTTCCCCCACACAAGGCTCAAGTTTCAGATTTCTCAAAACTGCTCAAATCCTTAAAGTTAATAATTACAACAATAGGAGCTGATATGCTCACTCTGAGAAACTACTGGTGTCTTCCCCCCCGCCCCTCAGCTTACCACCTGGGCAGATAGATTTCAATAAAAGCTGAGTGGAACAGAGACTCAAGGCCACTCGCAGGAACCCACAAAAGGGCAGTGGTCCCCTGAGCTCCCACCACTGAAAATTCTATTTATTGTTTCCTGTCTCTTTCTTTATCGACATTCCTGACCTTATATTTCTTCAGCTGGTAGCACCAGTTCCAGATGTCTTAGCAGACCCTGTCCCCAGGGTGGGACCCTGACAGGAACGAACTTCCTCAAACTTTCATTTCTGTTGATAGTTTGTCCTTTTTGTAAGGAGATCCAGAATGGTGAATCATTTTCAGAAGGTTTTCCACTTCTTTGCAAAGATCCATTAGAAGAGTAGATCTTGGGTGTCATTTTGTCCATGAGCCATAATATTTTGAAAAAGGTCTTTTTTTCTTTCTTTTTTTTCTGAGCAGTAATTCTCAACAGATGCGTAAAATATCCAGTAAACCTTGATACCTGTAAATAGATGCTCTGTCCTATAGCCTTTCATTTTTCCTTCTTTCATTTCTAGAGCACAGGCAGAGTAGATTTAACATAATTTTTAAGAGTCTTAGTAATTATAGAATCCTAAACGATCACTGGCTTCAACTGAAAGTCACTCACTCCAAATAGGAGATTCAGTAGGTCTTTTGAGGGTTGAAAGCCAGGTATTGACTTCTCCTTCCTAGCTATGAAATCCTAGATGACATCGGTTCATGGCTGTTTTATCTATACGGAAAATCTGTCTTTTTAGTGTAGCCACCCTCATCAATGATCTAAGCCAGATAGATCTTCTGGGTAACTGGCTGCAGCTTTTCCATCAGTACTGATTGCTTCATCATTAACTTTTATATTACAAAGATGATTTCTTTCCCTAAACCTGATGAACCTACCTCTGTTAACTTTAAACTTTTCTTTTTAGCAGATTTGTCATGGGAGGTGGAAGCCGAGGGAGCAGCCCATCAATGGAGCTATCAGAAGACACACATTCGTCATTATGACTGCCATTTTGAAAAATACCATTATTTCCTAGAAATTCATTTTTCTGTTTCACTGCCTTTTGTCCTCAATTTTAGAAGCAGGATATTTTATATTTGTTTGAAAAGTAAAATGGTTATTTTCTCCATATTGTTATATATTCTAAATTATCTTTATCAACTCATGTTTTTCATTTATTTATTTTGACTTTACAACTAAATGTTTTATTCTCAAGATGTTAACAGATGAGACTATGAGTGCTGTGTAGGATTTTTGTGAATCTATGTGAATCAATATCCTTGTAAGACTCGAATGAGTCTTTCACACCCATTAATAACACATCCACATTAAGTCCTTTCTTGCTCCTAATACATTAATTCAAATAATGTATGCAAATTCCTCATGGATTTTTTGCTTAACTTATGACCAGGTTTTTTGTTTGTTTGTTGGTCATTATCACTGTGTTAGAGAAGGGGGACAGAAGTAAATGTTATACATTTTTTTTGCATAAAGACCTTAAAGTAACAATTAGATTTTGCCCAATTTTCTATGCAGTTAACTGTTATTAATCTGTAGTCTTTACGTAATTGTTCTAACATATAAATTCCTACCTTTTTAAAGCTCTTTCTGTATGAATTTAATTTGTTATTCCTCATACTTTTAAAATTATTCATTCATTTTATACCTTCTATAAATGCATTGAAATTTGTTATATATTGGTGCCTCCTCTTTTTCTAGCCTGTTATAGATTTAAATATTTGTTATATTGAATACAATTTAAGTAAGATTTTGGGAGGGATAAGACTTACTGTTGTGCTCGGTTTAACGTCTTGAACTGGAAGATTTGTAACTCTTTCCACTGTTGGTCATAGTCATGGATTAAACTACAAGAACATTACCTTTCAATTACCAGACTTAGGTAAAATAACATTTGATGACAGAGATTTGTCATCCTACGTGTGTAGCTCATACAGTCAATAGCACTTTTTTTTTTTTTTTAGTTAGCGAAAGTGGACAACTTATCTTGTGTCGACTAGTGTTAGAATGCTCATATCCATACAATCTAGGACTTCTTTTAGCTCTGCACACACATCCAGGTTTACTTTACATCTGTAATCCCAGAAAGGTAATATCTGAAATTCCCTACCATTCTAACCTGCTTATGGTATAATAGAACACATTCTGTTTTATAAGCAGTAAATAGTGTCCCTGCGTGTTTTATTATAAATAATATGGTTGAAGATTAGTAAACATGTAATTTTAGCTTCAGAATCTATAATTAATTCTTAATGGAAGATGTCAAGGAAAGAAGCAAATTACTACAGAGCCTTAGTAGTTGACCTTCATATCTCCCTACATTGATCACACCCTAATGTTGACCTAATTCTCACAGACTGGACATGCACCACATGGATCAGTACATAGGCCCAGTTCCTTATGTTGACCACCTCAATATAGTGACCAGTTTGTTACAGTCCCTTTAGTGATCAACTTAGAGAGGTTCTACTATATTTATGTGAAAGCTTACTAAAAATAATTTTGTTATTTTTAATCTTCCATTACATGTAAGATAATACAAAGTATACTTTTTCTACAAACTGGGGGATCTTATTCATTCCTTGGGGCTTTTCTTCTCTGAGATGTACAGAATTAGGGGATTTTGCCAGTATGTAAATTGAATGAATAACGACTTCCAGCAGAACATGTTGCTCATAATTGAGAGTAGACTTTCAAGTTGTATTCCTAATTTTGTATTTTAATAAATCCATGTATTCTGTTTTAGAAAAAAATAATTATTGAAATTAAATTTATATTAATAGACTTTGAAACAGTGAAGATTACATTTCTAGTACTCAACCCTTTCTGTAGTTATGAGTCCATCAGATTCTTTTACTTTGGCTGACAAGTTCTTGAATACTATGATGAATGTGACAATCACTGCCTTGGTGGTCACGACCCTAGTTGTGAGTCTAACAGGATGAATTAATGTTACAATAAGAAGCTGATGCATTGTGCTTCTTTGATTACTTGTCTGTAATGATGAAATAATCTGCAGTATACACTACACTGTATAAACACTAAAATTGTATTTTTTATAAAGAATAATTTATTAAAGAAATATTATGACTGACTACTAAATTTTCTATATAATCTGTTAAAAAATTAAGGATTATTTCAGAACTGAGACAATTTTTCAAACAAGATGTCTAAAATACTATATGTTTAAATTATTTTTATTTCAGAAAATACTTAATGTAGATTAAAGCTCTAAAATTTTAAATTTCATTTGATTTACAATGAGGAGGATGGAATGACTGCTTAGGTGATGCAACTCAAATAGAGATAAAGGGAAATAAAGACACAATTACCTGTTCCGTCTTTCTAGGGTGTTTCAGATATTAAAGTAAATTCTCCTTTAAATTACTATGGATCACTTTCCTGAAGAATTGATATACTTAAAGACATTAAATACCTATTGTGTATTACCTTACTTATTGGTGGAAAAAAAAATCAACCTGCTTTAATGATAGCTTTAAAAATTGTCAAAAATAAAGCCTAATGTCTCTGTTAGTATTTGTATATTCCAAGACTATAAAAAAGACTTTTTAAAACTAACACTATTTAAATATACATGGTATTAAGGAATGTGTTATGTCAACACTTTTAAACCATTCTTCATATTGTCTTCTATCATGAGATATCAACTACAGTTCCTATTTTTGTTTAAAATTCCCTTCTGTGTCTTGTAATATATTTTATTATTATTATTATGGATAAACCTATGATTTATTGCTCTGACAAACTGGCTCAGTTCACTTCTCTTTCCCTCTAATTACCTTAATAGTCTAGTTATCCCTGGAAATCTGAGATACTAGTTAAATTTCTCTTATACAGCTTTCATTGTAAAAGCCTTTTAACCTAAGGTTAAGCCTCATTGAAAATTCTGAATTTAACAGCAGGAAACTGAAAAAGAAACTATGGTTTCCTGTAACTTTCTCTTACTACTAAATGTAAGTAACATTTAGAGGCAACTAGAAGTTTATGATGGAAGAAAAACAGGCGTTAGATATTTTTTCTTTCTAGCAGAAGTTCAGATTGGAATACCAATCCCCTTTCCCTTTAGTTTTGGCTAATGCATAAAGTTTAAATGCACATGTCTCTACCAAAGGTGTAATGTCTGTGGAACTGTATGGAGTACCATCTAGTCTCTCTATCTGTGCCTCTGTGCAACAGCTTCATAAGGGCAGTCTCCAGATATTCTATAGAATTGAATTAACTGCAATCAGAATGTAAAGGGAGAAAACAATTCAACCTTTGATATTAAGGTGACCCAAATAAATCTAAAATCACAAATACATAAAGCACTAAAGCAAGAGTGTAATTTTATATTATGATTTTATTATTTATGATTAAACTTCAAAATTTCTGTTCATCCAATCATTGGCAAAATATGCTGATCTTAATTTTATAGTGTGAAGACAATAGCAATCAATTTTTATCAATGTAGTACTGGCTAGAGTGTGATCATGTCTGGTCTCTGGTACACCTTCCCTACTTCCAAGACTTTTAGTAAATAATTTCAGATTAATAGCCTCAGGCAAATAGCATATGTGATATGACGCTGGGAGATGATAAGAGCATTATGAAGAAACGAGGGCAGAACAAAAGACGTATGAGGGGTTATTTTAGATGGGTTTGTGAGCAAAATCCTCTTTGGGAAAATGACATGTAGAGATAATAATGAAATGAAGATAGATAAATGCTAACTGCGATACAAAGTATAGTCCATATGAAAATACCAATTTGAAGGCATTTTCTTCGTTTCTCCTTTTTGCCTCTGAATGCAGAAATGAAATTAATATCTTCCTGATGTATCCATGATGTTTAACATATGATCATTTCCCTGAGTTATGAGCACTCATTTGTATTTTTCATTGGAACTTTCCTAGAAATAGTAAATTTTAAATACACACACAGAGACGCGTGCAGTCTGACAATTACGTTTGCAAACCTATCATAGGAAAAGCACTACGTGGCACATACCTCATGGCTCAGTAACATACAGTCACCTTCAAATTATTCCTTTGGGCCATCTGGTGACTATTGTACTATTCAGCTATGAGGTATGTAGCTCTTTTAACTAATTAACTTTTACCTAAACTTAATTGTCTGACTGCGGGGGGGGGGGAGTATTATATATATACATATGACTAATTATTGTCCTCTGCCAGGAACCAGCCTAGCCAAGTTATTAGGAAAACCCAGGAGTACACGGGTGTGGGATGGAAAAAAGAGACACAGAAAATAGCGGGATGAGGAGGACCTTTCCTCAAAAGGACAAGTAGCTCCGGTGATTCCTTTTCATACACATTTGGCTTCTTCTTTTACTCTGATGATTGATTCCTTCTCTCAGGCTGTCATAATAAAACATGCCACCATATTAACTACAGGAAAACACATCGCATTAAAAAGTCTACTCCGTGAATACTCTCTAAGCAAAGTTTATTGCACGAGTAATTTATGAAGTCTATATATTTTCCTGTGAGCACTGCCATGTAGTATTATCCTTGGGTGGTACCCACCCCTTGAGTCAGTATGTGTCTTTTTGGCATGCTTAATCTTAATGATTACTACAAAGCAGTTGGGCTCAGATTCACCCTCCAAAATTATGGGGTACATTTGTATTAGAGAATTATTTAGATTGATACTGATATTTTACTGCTCCATGATATTTTGATGTGTGTGGAGATTTTTTCCTCTTCTTACGTGTGAATGTAATCTCCATGTTCTCAGTCTCATAACTGGGATTTTTTGTTTCTGTCTGGCTTCTCTCCTGCCCCACTCTACCTTTGCATTAATACTGACACCATGCAGACTAGATGAGAATATAGGAACACTCAGCGTATAAAGGAGAGATTACTATACTAGTTGAATGAGTACATTTGTGTGATGCTGATAATGGAAATCTTACTTATCTATAGCCCATACCCAAGAAAAAAACAAACCATTTATTGTTGCTAAAATAGCCAGTCTCCTATACTTTTTAAATTTCCTTGGCTGTGTCTATGCTCTTCCTTCTCCTTGAGTAACTCTCTCCCTTACATACTTTATTTCTGCCAAAGTACTACCCTATCTGGAGGTCCTGTATAAGTTGGTTTATACTCCTAATAATTTCCTCTTGTTCCTCAACCTAACATGATTTTATCCTTTAACTCTGTGCCTCTCACTCATTTGAATTATATTCTATATTTAAAATAATTACTACGTATCATTTTCTCTAATATTAATTCTCCACTAATATCCCCCCCTCCAATAGATCCGCGGTACAGCAAATTCTGTACCTTGGAAGAACCACCCATGGCTGCCATTCTTTTCATCACAAATCAGTAATAACTTCTTCTCTTGTGACATATTTGTCTAGGTTGATGGCATTGTTACAGAACAGCTACTCTAGCAAAAAACCTCAGAATACATCGATCTTGGTGCCTCTTTCTTCTCACATTTGGAGAAATGTTTGTTCATACCCCACCTTCAACACTGAAAGTTTCTCACTATACTATAAATTCTGCCATGAAATGGTTTTGTTCAATACCACACAATGTTCATTCACAAATTACTAGGTGATTAGAGGTATGCGGTTTTGGTGTGTATACATTCCCAGCAGTAATTAAGATCTGTAATGCTAGGAACTTAGTCTTTTTCAATTTTGTAATTCCAGTGGATAAAAACGTCTCTGTCATAATGTATGTACTCAATTAATTTGTCGAGTGAATAAGTAAATAATCTTTAAACTAATTGGTTGATTAATTAAGAATTCCCCAGACCCACGTATGAAATTCTTTCAATATCTCAGCGTCCTTTCCTTCCTCTCTTCTCATGTCCGAATCTTTCTTATGTTTTATCAGGGTCATTAAAAAGGGCTCCTAATTCATATTTTAGAACTCAATTTCCGTTCCTTCATAATACTACTATTCTAGTCCATATCATTTTCCATAAGACTTAGAGTTTGAGCTTTATAAGTGATAAATTGAGTTATAATAATTTCCTATTTTAACATGTTAATATGTTTTTCAACACCAATTGGATCACTCAGAGATTTCTTTCTGGGAATAAGATGCCTTTCAAAGCATATACTCAGTCTCATCTTCCAGCCGTGATAACTGCATGCATCTTCTAGTTACATTAGACATCTTGCTATTTGCTAAATATGTGGTTTTCATAGCTAGGAGGTGTCACACCAGATGTCCCCTATATCTAGAGATTCCACCATTTTCTTAGTGAAGATTTTCTTATTTATACCATGTAATTTTTTTATTCTGGCATGATAATTCTAAGACAGTACAAATATTAATACAGCAATATAGTTGCATCATATATTTTAAAATATGAGCAATACATGAAAGCATAATGGTCTTTTTATCAGAGGCTTTAAGTATTGAAGATTACAAAAAAAAATCATAAAGGTAGAAATTCAAGAATTTTAAATAATGTTACTACAAATTTGGAGTAATCTGATACCAAGGTAAAACTGTTTTATGTCTGTTTTAATTATTTTTAGTTGCTCATTCGTTGTTACTAATGCCTCACATTTCATAAACATAATCAAAAATCAAATTTATGAAAAAATAAAAACCCTGTTTTTTTACACCTTGATATTTATTAAATACACAGAAAATTTGAAGTTTGAAGAAATTCTCATACATATTTAAATTATACTAAAGAATTCTCTATTTAATAAAATTCATATATCTTAATAAACAAAGCTGGAAAGAGATACACAATTGGAAAATATTTGCTATAGGCAGACATTCTAATTATCTGTTTATATCCAAATTGTGCATGAATTCTATTGTTTTATTAAAAATGATGTAAAAATTCAGCACATATATAAGAGAGAACACAGAACTTTGCTATAGCAGAAAGTATCAGTCTAGTGGCCTCAATCTGCCATCTTGTGGTATGAGAGCTGCATCTCACATTTTTGAGCACTCTCTAACATTTTAAAGTATTTTCTTATATTAATGTATAAGGCATTAACTTATACAATGATTTTTTTTAAAACATAACTTTTGAGAAGTAAATTATTTTAAAATGCAGTTGTGTGTATATACATACACACAAGTTTTTTTGTTTTGGTAATGTTTGTTAAAAATGTTTCTAATTGTTCACAATATCAGGTTCATAAAAAAAGTGTTGTTGATCTAGGTAATCTATAATTATGAGTATTTGGGAATTAAAAAAATGAAAAGGAACCAATTTTTAGATGGCTCCTTATATTCAAATTTTCAAAAGACAAAGACAAAAAGACAAATTTAAAAGCAACGTAAGAGAAGTGACAAAAGGTATAAAATATTGGGGCGGAGCCTGTGACTCAAAGGACTAGGGTGCGGGCCCCATGTGCCAGAGGTGGTGGGTTCAAACCTGGCCGAGGCCACAAAAAAAAAAAAAGATAGAAAATATTCTCAGTACAGTTACCAGTTGATTTCCTATTGGAAACAATGGAAGCCTGAAGACCATGGGGTGATATAGCTAAAGTACTGAATAGAACACAAAATAAACCCAAAATTCTTCTTTTTAAGACAGAATCTCACTCTGTTGCACCAGGCTGGAGAGCTCTGTAATCATAGCTCACAGCAACCTCAAACTCCTGGGCTGAAGCAATTTTCTTGCCTCAGCTTCCCAAGTAGCAAGGAATACAAGTATGTGCCACCTTGCCCAACTAAGTTTTCAACTTTAGTAGAGATGGAGTCTCACTCTTGCTCCTGCTGATCTTGAACTCCTGAGCTCAGGAGATCCACCCACCTCAGCGTCACGGAGTGCTAGGATTATAACAAGCGTGAGCCACTATGCCCATTGACAAAATTGAAAAAGAAAACAATAAAAACAAAAAGAAAAAGGAAAGTGGAGGGGAGATAAAGGAGAAAGGAATGAAGGAAGAAAAGAAAAGGAAAAGGAAGAGAAATTTTAAAAAAGAAAGAAAAGAGACAAGAAAGGAAAGAAAATAACAGTTCTGACCCCCAAATCAGTTGAGGGTCTTATACTATCCTCAATTACTACTTTCTCCTCTCTTTTTCCACAATGAGAAGACTTTGTTGCATTATATACTAATTTGCTTTCTATTTTGATTATTCTTCTAGATTCAAGATGTAAGTTTCTACTCATTGGCATACGATTCCACTTTGGTTTTTTAATAAAAATGTCTAAATTGTCATCAATTTTTACTCTGAAATTTATCTGATCACAGTCTTTCATTAGTCTGTTGATCCTTATAGTTATTTGAGTTACCAATGCACAAGATTAAAAATATGAGTACTTTCCTTGAACGTTGTTACAGTCCACAATTAATTGTAATGTTCTATTAAATAAAATTCCCAATGATTCTTTTTATATTATTTTAATTAGACATTGTCAATATTTGTGTTTATATCTTCAGAAATAGCTTATTGGGACAAATAAAATATACTATGTCAAAAACTGTTAATTTCCCACCTCCTTTTACAATATAGGCCACTGTACATACATAGAATGTCCCTATTTACTATATTTTCTCCACTGACTAATTAGGGGACTCCATTTCCCTTCAATTCCCATTCATCCTGAGCCAAATAAGTTTCCATCACACCAAACTTCACACAATCTTGCTGAATGTTATCATCTAACCTTGTCTTCCTTTTCTGTTCTTGCTTTGTGGAACTCTAATAATTTTACCTCTTCTCTTTTTATTAAAATTTAATTCATGCTAAATGTCCTCTATAAATGTAACATTCTCCTTGTATTGCATGAAATTCCTCATTAAAGCTGTATTTTACTTCTATTTCACAAGCATTTTACTATTTATGTTCAAATAGTCCTGTTAATTGTGAATTTTGTCATTGCTATTTTTGTTTTTGTGCATGGATTTCACAAATTTGATTCAGGAAGCAAACTGCTGAAGAAGACCAGAAATTATATAAAAGTAGAGAAACTATTCCATGCCTTTCTTTGTGCTTTTCTATACCATTACAAGAGTTATCTAGATCATCACTAGGTTTTAACAAAGTAAGTAAGTTATAAGATTTACGGGTGTGGGAAATTCTTTCAATGTTCCTAGGGAACAAAATCTTATTAGAATTATAATGCCTAGAGTGCCTAGAGTTAACAAAGGGCATATATCTCTAAATTAAATATAAAGCACAGAAGACTTTTGCTTTCATCCTGGCTTTACCAAAATCTCCTTCATGGAATACTTATCCTTGGATTTTTTCGGGAGGAGTGGGAGTTCTTATTTCCGCACTTATTTGCTGATGTCATAAAGTGAAAACCTGTATTTCCTCTGCTCATGTATTTTGGCAGTAATTTTAAATATCGCCAGTAGGTGCCATCTTCTAATACAAAATAAAGAACTAAATGTTTTTTAATCTGAAAGTGTCAGAAAACGATGGGTGGATAGATAGAAGAGATAGAGAGACGATGTATGGATGGAAAATAGATCATTACAAGAACTTCTAGTTATATGTATACATTTAAAATGAATAAATATTCTCAGAAAGAATAGCCCTTAAATTGTCAGAATAAATTTAAGCTCAGAAACTTATTTCTGCATCTTTGCATTTTTCTAACAACATCAATGAAAATGTTTTCTTACACAAGAAACCAAAACTAACTCTGGCTTTCTTAAATCATACAGATTTGTTGGAAAATAAAAAGAAAATGTATACTTCACTTGTAACTTTTTACTTTTTCAATGCAATACAAACCACTACAGGACTTTTGCTCTTGTTGCTACCGATGCCTAAAAATAGTTTCCCTCACATTTTTGCTCAGTTATAACTTATTTTTCCCCATAATTTTGCTAGAATATCAACATATTAAAGGTATATGTCTGTATCACCCAGTTGAAAACAGAATTTTCCATAACCTTCTGTTTCACATCTTCATTTTTCTGTGTATCACTTATTATTAAATGATGAATCTGACAGGTTGACATTTTGTCTTTGTTATACCTTCACAATGCACAGAACACCCATCACAAGGTAGGGCCTTAAGAAATATCGGTTGAATGACTGAACCACTTAATTAATGATGTTAGGGACTGACCAATTAGGTTGCAACTAGACAACTAGGGCTTAGTAAATGTTCAGAAAATAATGTGTCCTGGGGGGGAGTCCCCTAAGAAAAATCAGAACATTAAAAAAACAAATGGAATAATGTTTTAGTATTAATAGTTGGGTTAGTATTAATAATTAGAAGATGGTTGCAACAATTTTATTCTAAAAGCCACCACTGCTGATCACAGTCACAACTGAACATGATTGAAAGGACTTTAAAAAGCCTTTTCAATTTCAAGTCTCTCACACAGTTTCTCATGTTCGGGAAATTATATCATTGCCCCAATCTATTCCTACTGTCTAAGACATGGCTTTCAGAGCACATGAGGAGGAGGAATCTAAGTCGAGTCCTCTGGGAAGTTGGCCAAAGGGGAAGAGAGTTTAAGCAGATGTGTGAGAGTCAGAGAGACAGATGAGAATTACCTAACACTGGTGATAATGGTGAAAGCATTATTTTTCATAATTGTATAATACATCTATACTAAGACATTATTCTGTTCATTTAATTCTATCAGTGGATACTTAACCACTCATGGTTCAACTATAGTTTTTACTAATTTTAGTATTAATTTTTTTTTTTTACCTTGCCCACAGAGATTACTATTTTGATCCAGGTGGGGTGTTCAAAAGAAGTAAATAGTTGGCAGGTTATAACACTTCACAGAAGAATCTAATTATTAATTAGCCATTCCATCCCATGAGACTTCTGGGCTTAAAGGTCAATTGTAAGACATTAATTTTTAGTGGCTGAATTAGTTAGGAATGATATTTATACTGCTTAGCATGGGCCTTACCATGCATGTATTATGTCAATATTTTAGACAGTCATTAGGGGGTCTGCTTGCCCATATCACCCTGGAGTGTCATAATGGACATTTCACTTAGAGCGACAGTGATGAATTCTTGTCATTGCTTCTGTGATCTGCATTGACACCCTTTCTCCTAGGTGAATGAGAATTGTTGTCTTTATGAATTTGCATATGACAATCCAAATGTTTTTAAGGAAGTAAACTGGGTGCTAGTCTTACATGTATATACTGGAGCATGGCATTGAATCATTCTTTGTTTTTGTTTTTAAAATTAATATTATAAAACTCCATTGACATAAAAACTTTATTCTAATTTCCTAGCCAACAACTGTGTACTAACTCAGACTGAAAACAACTTAAAGATTTGCAGGATCAAATGGGAAGTCTAGGTTGAGTTCTTTGAGGTTTCTCCATACTTTCTTCCAAAAAGGTTGTATTAGTTTGCAGTCCCACCAGCAGTGTAAGTGTTCTTTTCTCTCAATATCCTCACCAGCATCAGCATTTTTGAGAGTTTGTGATATAGGCCATTCTTGCTGGGGTTATATGATATCTCAGGGTGGTTTTAATTTGTATTTCTTAAATAATTAGGGATGATGAGCATTTTTTCATGTGTTTGCTAGCCATTCATCTGTCTTCTTTAGAGAAGGTTCTGTTCATCTCTCTTCCCCATTGATGTATGGCATTGTTGGTTTTTTTCTTGTGGATTAATTTAAGTTCTGTATAGATCCTAGTTATTAAGCTTTTGGCTGATTCAAAATATGCAACTATCCTTTCCCATTGGGTAGGTTGTCTATTTGCTTTGGTGGTTGTCTCCTTAGCCATACAGAAGCTTTTCAGTTTAATTAAGTCCCATTTGTTTATTTTTGTTGATGTTGCTATTCCCACTGCAGTCTTCTTCATAAAGTCTTTCCCTAGGCTGATATCTTCCAGTATTTTTCCTATTCTTTCTTTGAAGATTTTTCTCATTTTATGCCTTAAATTTAAGTACTTTATCCACCTGGAATCAATTTTTGTGAGTGGAGAAAGGTGTAGGTCCAGTTTCATTCTTTTACATGTGGATATCCAGTTCTCTGAGTATCATTATTGAATAGGGAGTCCTTTCCTCCAGTGGACATTCTTATTTAGTTTATCAAAGCTTAGATAGTTGTAAGTTTTTGGTTTTATTTCCTGGTTTTCTATTTGATTCCAAATGTTTATGTCTCTATTTTTGTGCCAGTACCATGCTATCTTGATCACTGTGGATTTGTAGTACAACCTAAAATCTGATATGCTGATATGGCTTTGTTTTTGTTACTAAGAATTGCCTTAGCTATATGGGTTTTTTCTAGTTCCACACAAAATGCAGAATCATTTTTTCCAAGTCTTGAAAATAGGATGTTGATATTTTAATAAGGATGGCATTGAATTGGTAGATTGCTCTGGGAATTATAGACATTTTAACAATGTTGATTCTTTCCAGGCATGAGCATGGTATGTTCTTCTATTTGTTAAAGTCCTCTGCTATTGTGTTTCTTAGGTGTTCATAATTTTCTTTACAGAGGCATTACTAGGCATCTATCCAGAAGAGAAAAAAAAAAAACCTTTTATTATAAAGACACTTGTACTAGACTGTTTATCACAGCTCAATTTGCAATCGCTGAAATGTGGAAACGCCTAAATGCCCCTCAACCCAGGAATGCATTGGCAAGCTGTGGTATATGTATACCAAGGAATACTATTCAGCCATTAAAAAAAATGGAGATTGTGCAGCATTTGTATTAACCTAGATAGAGGTGGAACACATTATTCTTTGAGAAGCATCACAGGAATGGAGAAGCATGAACCCTATGTAATCAACTTTTATGGGAGGACAATTAATGACACAGTGGGGCATGGGAGAAGGGGAGACCAGACTGAGAGAGAAGGAGGGAGGGGGTGAGGGAAAGGGAAAGAAAATAGTGACTAATTCCCACATGAATTGGATTTAATTTTGACCAAAGTATATTACTTAAACATTAATTTTTAATTCAACCTTGGTTAATGTATTCTTTAGGATATTGCATCCTCATTTATAAGTGAAATTTGTTTATGATTTCCCATTATAATAATATATTTTTTCCAAATTTAATATCAGGTATATCCAGATGAAGTAGAATGTGTAGTATTTCTTCTTTTTCAATTGTCTATATGATTTGGCATGATCTGTTTTTTGAAATTATCTTTTATTTTTATTTATAAATATTAGTTGTCTAATTTTGAGACTTTGAAAAAAAATAAAAAGAAGAAGTTAACTGATGACTCCATACTGATCCTCAGAGTCAAAGCACTCTATGATAGACATACTCTTATCTGACAATGCTAAGGTTACTTTTTTACATTATATTATTATTATTGCTCAATATTATGTTGCAGCAATCGTCTGATTTCTTTTCTGAATGTATTTATCTTCATTCATTCTTTATGAGGTTTTTGTTTTTAGTCCTTATCTTAAACATTGTTATTGTTATTAAATTTTAAGCCTTTTGACTTTTTAATTTTGTGAAGGCAAAAAGTAGAAACCAAATAAACACATGTATATGTATAGAGAAAATAAAAAAAAACTTAACAAAAATATAATGCCAATGTAAAATTATTTCTAAGGTAAGAAAAAAAAAACAATCCCTGAGGGACACTTTTAAGATATTCAATTACTAATATTTTTGCTTCCATAAGTGTAATATGATTTGTATTTAGAAAATAATAAATAATGACCGTTCTTCTCCACTGTCAGAGGTGAGTCAATATTACACAGAAATTAAAAAAAATGAAAATTTTGATGCCCAGTAATTTGGAAAAATGGTGTTGAGATACATGTACCATGAACTACCTTAACTTTCTCAAATTCAACGTCAATCACATATAGGGCAGGTGAAGGCCCTTCGATAGATATAGAATATCTCTGTGAAGTATTTATATGTAATTTTAAGTGCCAAAGCCTTCCTCACATTAAAATTGAACATTAAAATATACCATGACCATTTTTTCCTTAAAATGCATGTATTCATATGCCAGTATTTAATATGATTCCTTGGGTGAATTTTATAGTGTGAGTCTACACCTAAGAAGTATAACTAATCAGCCTATCAATAGATCTACTGAGATAAGTTTTACACAGTTTTCTTCGGCTGAAATAGATGTTGACGTGACATTAATTATACATATTTTATATGTGACATATAATATATATAAATAGGCATGCAATAATGATGTTTTTGTGCAATGTTTAAATTTTGGATTTTAGATGTATATTACATAATTGTTTTCAACACTGTCTCTATCTTGGAGTTTTAAAATTTTGACATTGTAGTTTACCTACCAGGTGTAACATCACATTTGCAAATTAGCTTTTAGCGTAGAACTTCTAGATAATTTTTATGATTAAGTGAATAAATAATGAAAATAATTTATTTATTCATTAAAAAGATGCTTAATAACTAAACTCAGTATAAAAACGTCTTGGCATTTCATTACATCAGATCATATGTGCATTCTATGATGTTTCAAAGCTCAGATAGGTGGTTGTGAGTAGAAAATCATATAGATCTGATCTGAACAATATCACATAAAGAAATGTGGGAATCCAGTGTAAAGAGTACAAAATGTTATTTTCCTGTGAAGAAGAGAAAATACTATCTGCTTCATCTATACTAAGAACTCAAATATTTAGCAATATTATGTCATTATGTCATGAAAATCCAGATCCTAAATAACCAATATTGGAACTGGGTTTTTCAATGACGTGTTTGTATCTTGGTGAGTATAATTATCCTCACTCTCTACAGCCCACATAGTCTGTATCATGGTCATTCTTATGTGTTAAGGTGGCTAAGATACAGTGTCTTATGGTGTCTAGATTGATCTAGATGTTCCAATGAAGTTATTTTTCAAATGTCATTAACATTTAAATCAGTAGATATCTGGTGAACTGATTACCCCTATTTAATGTGGGCAGGCCTCATATAATCTCTTGAAGGCATTAAGAATAAAGATGTTTCCTGAAGTAGAAGGAATTCTCCCCAAGACTGAAACACACTGGGTGGTACCTGTGGCTCAGTGGATAGGGCGCCGGCCCCATATACCGAGGGTAGCAGGTTTAAACCCTGCCCGGCCCCAGCCAAACTGTAACAAAAAAATAGCTGGGTGTTGTGGCAGGTGCCTGTAGTCCCAGCTACTTGAGAAGCTGAGGCAAGGGAATTGCTTAAGCCCAGGAGTTGGAGGTTGCTGTGACGCTTCAGCACTCTATCAAGAGTGATAGGGAGAGATTCTGTCTCTTAAAAAAAACAAAAGACTGGAACACACAAACTGTGCTTGAGTTTTCAGCCTACTGGCCTACTCTGAATTTTTTACACAAGACTACAATATCAAATTTTACTGAATTCCCAGTCTGATAGCCTCCCCTGTGGCATTAGAACTTTCTAGCCCCTACTTTCTTATAATCTCCTTTCTCTTCATATATATATGCACACACACGTGTATGAAATATGCACAGGATGCACAAATACATACATATACACACACACACACATACATATGTTTATATATAGCGCATGTATACATAGCATTTAATAGACCCTATGTCCCTATTCATGTTCATGGACATTACTTACAATGACTAGATAAATTCTCCCTACTGTTACCTTCAAAAAAGTTTCATACTATAGTTAAACTATCACGTTAGCATATAACATGGAGCCTTTGTTTTATTAAGCTCTTCAAGAAGACTGTTGCAATAGAAATGTTCTTATCAATTGCCAATTGTTCTGTACCACAGATGATTTCTAAGCTGAAGAGACTGTTCCTTACTAATTTTCTATCAGTACATTCTCTTAATTTACAGAAATTTTCCTCATGGTAGCACCATTTCACATGGGGTGCATCATATCCTTATAATTTCAAGTACATAAGGAAAACCATATTTTTGCATCCTGTTCTATTTATGCCAATTCTTTGGACACTCTCATTTTGTTTCCATTTTTATTGTGTCTCTCTCTCATTCTTATGTGCTACCCAGGCATCTACATTTTTGACAAGCAATTTGTCATGTTTTGTCAAAGAAGTCACTTCTTGGACATATTAAATGAATGTGAATATTCTTATTTTGTGCCCAAATAAATTATTTTTCATTAGCTATGTAAGGTAAATTACCAAAAAATGCCAAACCTTGTACCTTGTATCATTGGATAGATCATAATTGAATTAAATAAAATTATAAAAGTTATTTAATTTAAAATATTATTTGTCTTGAATATTATACCTAGAATGAGAATGTTGCATGTGAATAAGTGTAATTACTGTATCCAAAAAAAACACTCTACAACAGATTTGATTTTTTTTCATTATATTTTTTCTTAGATAAAATACATACTGAAGAGTTTTTTATTAAATACACATAAAGGCCCACTTCTACCACCTCTTCATTATACCTAATTTCACTTTTTGACTTTTTATTGCATATCTTCTCACGAGTGTTCAGGTTTATCAACTTTCTGAGATCTGCTGTTTCCTGGTTACCTGAATGTGGATGGCTTCACCATCTAACTTATCAGCTATGAAAAAAAAGAGTCCAAGTCAAATTTAACTTTTTCCTTTTCTGTACTTTCTAATTCCTTCCAAATAATTAAATTTTTTATAAATTAATTCTTGCCAAGAGAACAAGCAGAATAGTAATTTCTTCAGCACTAAGATAATCACATTTGATATTACATATAGGACAATCATCCAAATCTTGTTTTCTTTTTCTTTCTTCCCCTTACTAGTTGTAGAACATAATCCCTATTTTATCAAAGAATTAAAACAGAGAAAAATACATGTACCAGATAATATTTTTTGTTTTTTAAAATTTCACAGAAAATATGCTATAATATAAAGAGAAAAATCACTATACTTATTAGGTTGAATTCCAGTTGACCTAAGTTAAATAACTTTTTGCTCACTCCAACACATCAATTATGAACAAGTAGATATCTCCATTCATATCCAATTTAGAATTGAAAAAGGTTATGGCATTACTATAATGTTGAAGCAATTCTGAATATGAACTCATTACAAGCATTCAAAACTCATATAAAACTTATCATCTATAAAATTGATTCATAATTCACTTGAGATTTGTCATATTGTTTCTCAAATGATAGGTGCAGTGGTAACAAATCTGAATACATAAAATCTTTTTTTTTTTTTGAGACGGAGCCTCAAGCTATCCCCCTGGGTAGAGTGCCATCTCATCACAGCTCATAGCAACCTCCAACTCCTGGGCTCAAGCGAGTCTCCTGCCTTAGCCTCCCAAGTAGCTGGGACCACAGGTGCCCACCACAACGCCCGGCCGTTTTTTGGTTGCAGCCATCATTGTTGTTTTGGCAGGCCCAGGCTGGGGATTCGAACCCGCCACCTTAGGTGTACATGGCTGGCGCCTTAGCCGATTGAGCCGCAGGCGCCGAGCCAATACATAAAATCTTATGTAAAATATTTTCTATCTGTACCCTTTTTCTCCTGAATGATAGAAAGATTATGTTAGTAAATTTAAATCTTCCTACCCTACTGGAGTTGGGTCTAAAATCTTGGAGATAAACATAATGCTAAGAACTCATATCTCTACCCACCGCATTTGGAGTTATTTTGATATCTTACCCAAGTTGTAAGCAAATGATGGTTTTCTTTTCCCACATTCTTGCTCTTTTTTTGTAGTTTGGCACAAAACAAACCACTTTAAGGACTCTCTGTGATTCCCAAGTTTTATATTGCTATTTTTGATGAGACACATACCATGTTGTGGCATTGAGATTATTTGACACTCATAGACTGCTATTTAAGGTACCCTGGCATCATGTCAATTTTCTAGCACCATATTCAGGGTAGTTTGACCCTATCATAGATGCTGTATGCCCTTTATACACTAGGATCTTGCTGGTACAGCACATTCTACTTAGAAGAGGAATGATGGTTCCACTGTACTCCCAAATCCACATATCCATCCATTTATCTTTCTATTCACCTACCAATGAATCTATCACCAATCATCCAACATCTCTAGAGTCTTCTCTCAAGGAGTCACCAATTCTACCTGTTTCCTATCCTACTCACTACTGATATGCAACACAAAGGACCATCATACTATCTGGGCCTTTGGTTTGATAATTTAACCAAACATCACATTGTTTTCTTCCAGCTATGGTATCTTCACTGGAACTTTTCCTCTTCATTGAGCTTAACTCCAACAGTAAGTGATGTTTTCAATATATAATGGCATTATCCCTTTTCTGAGGAAGAAATAAAGTAGGTTCCAGTTTCTATGTAGAGAGAAAAATAGAAGTAGTAGGATATTGAATGTGAAGTAAAATTTGTTAATATTTCAAAAATTAAATCTTGCTCAACTCCAATAAAAACCTTCATTCCCACACAAAGTCATGGAAACTAACCAATCTTATGAATGACAGTTGGGTCAAGAAAGAGATAAAGGAAGAAATTATTAGGTTTCTCGAACATAACCACAATGAAACCACAACCTACCAAAACCTGTGGGATACTGCAAAAGCAGTCCCAATAGGGAAATGAATCACATTAGATGCTAATATCTGAAAAACAAAGAGTGCACATCAACAACTCGAAGAATTTTCTCAAGAAAGTAGATAAGAAGAGCAACTCAACCTCAAACCTAGCAGAAGAAAAGAAATAACCATAATTGAATCAGAAATAACTGAAATTGAAAACAAAGAATCATTTAGAAAATTACTGGGAAAAAAATGTTGGTTCTTTGAATAAATAAAATTTAATTTTTGGCCAGATTAATTAAACACAGACAAATAGACTCTCTAATAATTTCCATCAGAAACAAAAAAGAGCAAAAAGCAACAGACACCATAGAGATACAAAAGATTATCTCTAATTACTACAAAAAAAATCTATGCCTGGAAATTTGACAATGTTGAGGAAATCAATGAATTCCTCACTAACCTGCTTCACCCAACCTCCCTGGAATTAACCAAAAGAAATAGTTCTCTTAAAAGACTAATACCAAGCACTGAAATTGAAGAAACAATAAAAAAGCTCTTGACAACAACCATAAAAACAACAACAACAATAAAATCCTGAACCAGAGGGCTTCATACCGTAACTCTATCAAAACTTCAAAGAAGAGCTTATATCTATACTGCAGAATTCATTCCAAAACATTGACAAGGAAGGAACTTTCCCCAACAAATTCTATGTAGCAAACACCACCCTTATAAAACCAGGAAAGGACCCAACTAAAAATGAGAACTATAGGCCAATTTTGATATTGAATATTGATTCAAAAATACTCAATAAAATCTTAGCAAATAGAATACAGCTACATATTAAAAAAGTTATACATCATGTTCAAGTAAGATTTATTCCAGGAATGTAAGATTAGTTTAACCTATGCAAATCCAAAAATGTAATTCACCATATCCATAGAAGAAAAACAAAGGATGTATGATCCTCTCAATAGATGTAGAAAAGGCATTTGACAAAATTCAGCTTCTATTTCTAACAAGAACTTAAGACAATAGGCATTTTTATACTGATTGAAGCCTTCTGCAACAAATCCACAGCTGATATCATACTGAATGGAGTAACACTGAAAGCTTTTCCACTTATAACTGTAACCATATAAACATGTCCTCTATAGCTACCGCTATTCAACCAAGTTCAGAGGTCACAGCTAATAAGCAAGAGAAAGATATTAAAGGTATCCAAATGGTGGCAGAGGAGGTCAAACTTTGGATCTTTACTTAAGATATGATCTTATACTTAGAAGACCTCAGGGTCTCAATCACAAGAATCCTGGAAGTGATCAAGAAATATCGTCACGTCTCAGTGTATAAAATCAGTGCCCACAAATCAGCAGGTTTTATATACACTAATAACGTCAAGGTGAGAAGAAAATTCAGGAGACAGTACACTTCACAGTAACTTCAAAGAGAATCAAATATCTAGGAATATATTTAACAAAGCAATGGAAGCATCTCTACAGAGATAGTTATGAGAACCTAAGAAAAAAAATAGCAGAAGACTTTAGCAAATTTAAGAACTTACAAGGATCTTGGCTGAGAATAATCAACATTGCTAAAATGTCTATACTCCCCAAAGCAATCTACAGATTTAATTCAATCCCCACTAAAATACAAACTTCATACTTTGAAAAACTTGAAAAACTATTTCTTTGTTCTGTATGGAACCAGAAAAAAAAACTCACATAGGCAATTTTTAGTAATTATTATTAATAAAAACAAAGCTAGAACCCTCCACTTTACCAGCCTTTAGGTTATATACTAGTCCACATTGATCAAAGAAGCATGGTATTGGCAATGAAATAGAGTCATAGACATGTGGAACCTCCTAGAAAACCTAGAGGTGAAACCCGTCTCCACCTGCTATTGGATCTTCAATAAAACAAACATTGGGGAAAAGAATCCCCCCTATTCTTTGAACAGTGATTATGGTGGAAGTTCTGTAAATATTAGTAAAATACTAATATAAGAATTTGATAGTCTGGAATATGCTGGGTTTTTAAGGACTGTGGGAATTTTTGGTTTTAGAAATGGAATTGTTCTCAAGTTCACTAAGGTAGATTCCTTATTCCATTTTGTTTGTGTGTTTTGTTTTGCTTTTATTTACCTTGATATTTAGAAATTAGTGTTTTGAAAGTAATGAAAGGGGGATTAGGGATAGGCGAAACTATGTACATTACTCTCTCATTTTCACTAAGAATGTCATAGCATATTCAATTACTCACAGAATTAGCACTCTACAAAAAGGTAATCAAAATGGAAATCTAATAATGGTATAAATCGTTAGGCAATTCACTATGATTGTCTTCTTATTCTGGCACACCCATCATGTTCTTTAACTCCTGGGTTTCTCAAGGGAATGTACTTCAAATGCTCACCTAACAACAGCAAAAGAAGCTCCCTCAGCTCTCTGAAAACCAATCAGATGTTGCCTCATATAATCTAACTCTGTATGAAGGTAAACTAGAAACGTGTAAAGCAAAGAATTGCTTCAATAGGAGTTCTCCAGGTACTTATTGTGCTAACAGCTCCTTTTTCTATGTAAGTGGTAATATAAATCCTCTCACCTTGAGGAATTATCAACAAATTATTACTCAAATTCCCACTGGCAGAATATAAACAAGCAATAGAAATAGCAAAGGAAAGTATTAACTCAAGAGAGAAAGCACAGTCACAGATTCATGAATTTCAAAAGCATCACTTTGCTTTTGTTCCTTAAGTATTCTCATGAAAATTCCTTTTTATATAAAAGCAAAAGTTCTATGAATAAAAATAAAATGGACATGTTCCCACATGTGCTCACTATGAGATTTCTTCGAAGTCTTCTCAATTTCCCATTTTTTAATAAATCCTCTATAATGTCATTACCAGTATTAACTGTGTATATCATACAACTATTGTTAATGACAGAAGTTTCATCATTGAAAAATTAACAACATATTCCTATTATTGTTGTGACAGATACTGCCTTGAGTATTTAAATGTCTTGTAAAAACAAATAGATAAACCAACAATAATTCAGATAATGCACGACTACTGATAAAGGAATTTGATAATTCAGTGTAGTTTTATGGAGAAATAGCCCTCTCAGTCTTGGTTTAAAAAAAACAACAAACTTTGAATGTCACATTTACATAGATGCTTGAAATTCTATATTGGAAAACAAAGCATGAGAATCAATATTTGCATCAAATAATCTGTGCCTTTTCTACAAATATTTCCATAAAACTTCATGAGTTATTTTAAGAAGTTGAACAAATTGTATCAAAATTAGTTGAAAAGCTAACGTAAAAGCCATACCTTAGAATATGGATCAAACACTCTGTACATTCCAATATCATCTATATTTTTCCAAAGCAAGATGATATTGAATCAAAGAAGAGTCCTAGTTAGATTCTCTTTTTAAGGCTCACGTACCAACATTTCTGCTGACTTTTGTTTTCATGGTGTCTCTCTTCTAGACACACTATTAGTGAAACAACCTCAAAATTCTATCCTTTCTTAGTTTTTTACCAAGAGAAACACTGTGGTTTCAGAAGTTTTTTATTAGAAAAAGGGTGCTGTTGGTGTTTGCATTAGATAATTTTGCCTTTACTATTTCTGTATTGACATTTTGAATTACATACAATAAAAGTTATTTCAGCTTAGGAACTCCCAGCTCTTTTCTGAATTCAACAAATTTCCATTTATTCATTTTATTTTAGCCATTAGCTTTTCAGTAAAACTGGACTCATTGTTCAGTGGGCTTGAAATTTCCAAACAATGTGACATATAACCCATAACATTACAATATCATATAATATTTAAGAGGAGGGAAATTTCTAACAAAATTCTTTTGGTCCACTTTCTCCCCTTTCAGAAAACTATTTAATCTATTTGTACATTGATTCTCATGCTTCGTTTGCCAAGATAGAATTTCAAGCGTCTATGTAAATGTGATATTCAAAGTTTGGTTTTTTTAATCCAGACTGAGAATAGTAGATCTTTTTTCTTCAAGGCATCATCCCCATAAACTTAGACTACCATGTCCCTGATTTCACTTCCACTATTGCCAAGTTTAACAAGAAATTTACAGATGTTTGTTCTCTCATTAAAGCATCGATATTCTTGTGACCCACACTAACACACAATAATAAACTCCACCCAGCAAGACACTTCCATACATTGACATGAACACAGCTATGAGACTCTGATATGCCAAGGTTATAAAACCTTACTGGGTTATTTGTACTGTGCTGCCAACATAATTCACAGTAGCAATTTGGGGAACTTAATTGTCAGACCTTGTATAAAAAATTAAAATAAACTATTATTGTTACTTACTATAAATAGCAATAGCTCATAAATTTTGTGGGAAAAAATGGCTGCAAAATTACCTTTGACCTTTACTTATTTCTTATCTAAATACAGTCACCTTGTTGTGCCCGAAAAATACTCCCAAATATCCCCACCAGACAAATCCGAGACAAACTCCGATGTAAAAGGCATGAGGTGAGGTTTATTCAAACCCGGGTTTGGTCCCTCCTGGTGCACACACCAAGGTAGAGCCTCGAACCCAGGGTGAAGGGGGTTTTTATGGGGTACAGAAAGCAAAAAAAGGAAGAAGGGTACGAGTACACTTTTTATTGGTGGTGAGTGATTTTACTAGTAAGGCTACATTTATGATTGGTGGTTGATGATTTCACTAGGGATACAGGTGAGGGGAATGGGATTTTCTTAACCTGGGGCTAAGGTCGAGGCAGCTTGATTGATTAGGTGGCAGGAAGAAAATACCTGTATTTCAAGGTAATAGAAACTAACTGTTTTATTGTGGTCAGATGACTCAGTTGCCCAAGGAGCCATAATCAACTTTAACTTATGGCTCTGTTGCCCAAGGCGGCATAATCAATAGTTACAGTTGAGTTACCAGGAATGGAATGGCGGAGCTGCAGGGTGCGGCCCTGTAAGCTAGAGGTTAAGAAATGCAGTAAACAGCTAGGA
>CAUYQV010046989.1:0-142214 GCA_963574575.1 Galagoides demidoff
TCTCTTGAGGAAGGCTTGTAATGCTATAAATTTCCCTCTTAGGACTGCCTTTGCGGTATCCCAGAGGTTCTGATAACTCATATCTTCATTATCATTATGTTTTAAAAATTTGGTAATTTCCTTCTTGATCTTGTCTTTGACCCATCTATCATTCATCATAAGGTTATTTAGCTTCCATGTTTTTGTATATGCTAAATTTCTAAATAAACAAACATGTAATTGTAAATTTTGATTTAAAAAGCACTAAAGACATTTATATTCTACTTTTAGAAAGATTCACTTGTACCCTTGAAAGATAATATAAACATCTTAACACAAAAACTAAGAAAATGACATAAAGGCTATATTAACCAGTTTGATGAAAATATTTCAAATTATATATGAAAAACACCACACTGTACCTGATGATTGCATTAATATACACAGCTAACATTTAATAAAAAAAAGGGGAAAAAAGCACAAAAGAAATACATTAGATTAATTTATTAATGATTTTATTGTAACAATTATTTATCAAGCACCAGGCCCAGTAGTAAGCATTACAACCATATAGATGATCTTTGCTCATGTGGCACTAACAGCATTTAATTGTTTTCAATCCTCTTCCCTTCTTTCTTTACAATAAAGAGCTGGGGAGGTAGATAAAGATGAAACTGTGTGTGCCTGGATGAATGAAAGAAGGTTTTCGAGGAGAAACAAGAGGACCTGGGCTTTGAAGAACAAGCAGCTCTTTACTAGGTAGAGGAACAGGAAACAGCATCCCTGGCAACTAGCACAGCACAGGGCAAAGCTTAGATACAAAGCCCTGTAGGAAATGGTAAGGAACCTGAGGAGGGTGATCATAAGAAATGAAGTTGATGATACTTTGAAGGCAGATTGCAAAGGCCTTGAAGGTCACGGTACAAAGCACTGTGAAGGAATCTATCAGGTGGAATCCTTGGGAAAGGAAGCTCATTGATAAGTATTCTTTCCTTAATCCTCATAAGTGTCCTGAAATAACAAAACCAATTTATAAAATAAACTGATATTTAAAACAAATGCATCCCCAACCAGACACCAAATAATCAACTATTTCAACTCTAAAGGAGAGATTGCCTTTACGCATGGGGCAATGATCATGGCATTTCACAAGTGTCCATCAAATATTTGTTAATTTTAAAACTAACAGTATTAACGTGTGGACAGTATACCATTTTCCTGGATTGCCAGGAAAATAACTCCTAGGAAAGCAACCAAGATCTTACACTACCATGAATAATTGTTTCTAACCCATCGCTCTTTTGAACGGTGTGGTAAATGTGGTGGTGGCCTATAAAGGATCAAGATTGTTTATGTCACTGTCTCTTCCAGGATGAATTTTCTTGTCTTCAGTTTTGCTTTGTTTTGTTTTTAAACTCTACCATAATCTCAGTACTTTGGAAGCTGTAGAGAAAAGTCTAAGATTGCCCCAGTCTTCACTATTGACTATTCTTGGCTCTTTATGTGAATTTTCAAAAAGCCGAGTTAAGCATTTTACTGGTTTTATGTAACAGCCACACACAAATGTTCCCTTTAGGTGAAAAGTTGAGTGGGATGCAGTGTGATCGGCTCCATTTTAACCCCTAGTGGTCTGGGCTCTGTGATGAGTGCAGGCTTCCTTCTCAGGGGTGTGGGCTCCACCACTGGGCAAGGATAGGCTTTGAGGGATCAGTAAACAGGCTCAAGTATCTGTCAAATCATTGTGCCTTTTTACAGGGAAAAAGTCCATAGTTCTCATTGAGTATTCAAAGGTGTTTTGATTCACCCATTTTCCCTAAATATTGAGTACCATTAGCAGAAGAGGAAAAGGTACCCGGACATTGCTTTTTCCTATTTCCAATACAGTGGACAGCAGGCCTTTACCTGGCCGTATGTCATGAATGCCTTACATGAAAAATACTTTTTAACTTAATCACAAAACCTAGATATTATGAAAAGGTTGTGTGTTCAGAGGCTGTAAGACTCTTTCCCTCCAGCTGTGGAATGGATGCTTTTACCACCACCTTTGCTTTTTCCGAAGGAGAAAGTAAGTAGCACTGTCTTAACCTATTAAAGTATTTCACCACAAAGCTGTGGTGTTACTGACCAAAATATCACTATTTTCGCCCCTGAAGAACAGGCTGGTGCATCTCCTCCTTGGCATTATCCTTATTAACATCTGTTTGGAGTTGTTTGAGCTCTGCTTTTCTGAATTCCAGCTACATGAGCGATCCATTAACTTTATTTTGTTCCGGGAATGTCTAAATGTTTTTGTTAGAAATTCCTGCAGTTCACGTAACCTTTGCAGGATGCTTGCGCTCTTTCGAACAGCTTTTTTATGTTGAAGCCCCAGTGTGATAAACAGATTCAAATGTTATCAGGATTCTCACTGATGCGATTGCATATTTTGAAAGACTGTGTATCTACAAGCTCTGGATTTAAAAAATTGTCTGAGTGTCCTTCTCACTTTGACATTCTGGACAAATTCTGGAAATCTTAAGTAATGCTGTTCATTTATAGAGAATACTTATTTTCAAAGCACTGGTCTTTCGTTATATATAATGGTAGCTATTTCACCTTGGTTCAGCATCTTAGATTTTTATTTTATTTCTTTCATATGCTTTTGACTATTGCCAAACCAATATTCAACTCACATGACTACTATTTTCCTTAAATATTAAATTTAGCATGTTGGTAAGCTTAAAAAGTTCTTTTATAAATTTTCTAGCCTATTTTATAAGTGCTACACTATAGCATTTAATCTTTTTTATAATTCAAACTTTTTGATTTGCAATGGAGCTGATCTTTCTCTACTCTTTCTCTGACTGCTTGTACAAGTCAGTGCACCATCAGGATGGCGTGGGAATCATGTCTTTTCCTCTTGCCCCCTTTGTGTGCCTACTTCTCATCTGTGGAGTGAGATGACCAGGTTAGGCTTTGGATATGACTATCTTTCTTCTACTAATACACTTGATTCACGGGGTTATTGCATTTACATTATATTAACCCTTATTTTTGAAATGACTTGCCACAAATTATGGGCACAGTATTCTTTTGTTTTCCATCAAAACATAAAAATTAGTAAATTTTCTCGCTAAAATGATCCTGGTAAGGAAAGTACAAAGGGAGCTTGACTCACCTTGTGCCAAAAAGGATACATTCAAAGTCAAATGGAGATATGTCAAAAGGAAATAAGCCACTGGAAGGGGCTCCCACTGGACAAAATTGGGATAATTTGAGAAGGGATAAGAATCACGACTTAAATAATTATAAATAATAGAATCCATGAGTTTGAAAGAAGAGAAAGGGGAAAAAGCTCATTTGCCTCCATTGGAGAGGATATTCATTATAATCCCTTACTTGAAAAACTGTAAATTAAGAGAAATAATATATATTTATCTTTTTTTCAGAGGAGCTATAGTTCATTCTAGTTGATGAGAAGAAGTTTTTCTTTATAGAACAAGACCAAGTAATAATTCTATCTAGAAAGAATGATAGAATTAGAACATTCAACATTTTGTAAACCCCCAGTACAATTATTAATTCAGGAAGGATCATCAGCAGATGCTAAAAGCATTATGGGAAAGGCAGTCAAGGGAATAGGTAATTCACACCCTGCCAAAGTGTCAATTCACAGACTACTTGCCAATTGCAATGGGAAAAGTGCGCCTTTACAATGGAGACATCTGGCTTTCCCCACCCTAACCAAGAGATCACATAGTGGGACAGACCTGATATTCTATGCTCCCTGATGTGAGGCAATTTGGAGTATACATCATCATCTATGAAGCCTTCTTTCAAAAAATTTTAACCAGATGTTAGTATTTTAAACATAGACTACAATTTACATAAAATAAATGCATGAAAAAGGAAATTAAGTGACAACACAAGAAATTATTCAGAATGTGACACATTCTACAAGAGAACAAGCCCAGTTTGATCACAACTGGATGAGCAAAACCAGAGAGGAGGACTATTGTTTAAATGGAATGACACTAAAGAGACAAAACATCCAAATGAACTTTATAGAACTTTACTGATCATGGAAATTTTTAAAGCTATAGAATATATTTTAGGACCAACTATGACAAAATTTGAATATGGACCATGATAATAGTATGGAATGGTTACTTTCTTAGGTATGACAATGTCATAGCATGACTGCCAATGAAATGTAGGAGGTACACACTAAAGTACCTTGATGCCTTTCACTAGCTCTCATACAGTTCATTTTTAACAATATGTGCACGTTTATATCTACATTAAGCAAATGTGGCAAAATTAACAGTTACTGAATTTAGACATCAGGCATATGGATTTTCATTGTTCATTTAAACATTTCAGTATTTGCAAATGTATAATCCGAATTTAGAAACAAAAGAAAAATGACATATGTGTTTTGTATGGTGATTGCATTTGTGTATACATACGAAATTTAATCTCTAGAAATTCAGTAAAAATCTTTGTCTCAGGCTTCTTTGTACATTCAGATGTTGCAGCTTTGTAGGAGGTTGGTAGACCCCCACATAAACTCACGAAGCAATGTCAGTTCATTTTGGAAAGAAGTGTCCCCCTCTCCTTTCATATTTGAAATATATGCACAGAATTTATGTGGTGTCAGCAGAGTGATGGATGTTCCCAGCGCTATGTAGGAATTATAGACATATGTTGCAATCATAACCATATAGGCTGCCATGAAATGAGAAAGAACAGGGCATGGCAGTGAAACTTGGGATGAAAGTAGAGATCAGAAATCCAAGAGCAGGGAAAAATTGTCAAAGTGTATATAAAGGGAATTAAGAGAATGGAGAGCATACGGAGGCAGGAGGTATGGAAGCCATGTGGCATAAGAATGTGCCATATGGTGTTGGAAGGTGGCAAAGAAAGGGCAAGTACCCTGAAGAGATGATGAAGGAAAAATCACATTGACGAGGACCAGACGGAGGTCAGCGCTGCATAAGTGGGTGGCATTCCTATCACAAGGTGATGGGAAGCCTAGAAACAATTCAAAGCTAGCAGGATGGTGAAAATAAAGGAATCCACTTGAGCTGTTGAGTGGGGGATTTTGAGGTCAGGAAAAGTCAACTTATTTGAAGCCAAGTCAGCTTGGAATAGTGAAAACAGTGTGAGCTTTGGAATCAGGTAAATCTAATTTTAAATTCTGGCTGAGCAATTTTCTCCCTGTGTGACCTTGGGCAAATCACTTGGGGATCTCAATTTCATCTCTTAAAATTCATAAGTCACAGTTTTGAATAAAGATAATGAACAAATAAAAATAAGTGAACAGTGAACTTCTAATTTTATCCACAGAATGAATTGATCAGATATGATAATTTGATACATATGTCAATTTGATTGTGTACATTATGATCACATAAGCATAAAAGCAGTTTAGGCAGGATCATATCTATTAGAAGTTTTATTATTATTGTTCCTCTCTGACCAGGGAGAGAATGTTTCATTGGTGCAGGGTACAATTATAAAACTAAGGATTTATATTTGGTGAAGTCCCTTAAGTTGACCATATTGAACATTCATTCAACACATATTTATTGAGGACCTACTATACACATCATGCATTATGCTAGGCACTGGTCTTATATTTAATACACAAGATGTTTGTCCTTTAGGGATTTATAATAGGTTTACTTACTCATATATCCCTTCAACAAACATTTATTGAGTATTTTCGATATACTTTTACTGAGCACCTTTCAATAAAATGAATGTAACACATTCCTAAAGTATTCACATATATGTCCCCCCCCCCCCCGAGGTTTTGCTTCTGATGAAACCTAGGCTAAGAAAAGGATAAAAACTATGCCACATAAAAGATATGAATATGAATAAATAATGTCAACAGCATCCAAAAGCTTGCAATCTGATGAATAGGGAAGAACACACAAAAATGAAAATGCAGGGTAAATGTAATATTCTAGAAGAGTCACAAATAAAGCTCAAAGAAAGGAGAGAACATACCTAACATCGAATTGCTAGTGGGGAAAAAGTAGTATGACAAAGCTCGATGGAACAAGTGGCAATTCAGAAGATTCTAATAAATAGAATAACAAAGGATTAAAATGGTATGTTTGTTTCTCCAGGATGCTGAAACAAATGACCACAAACTGGGAGATTTAAAACAACAGAAATTTATCTCTCACAGTTCAGGAGAGCAGAAGTCTGAAATCCAGGTGCAGGCAGGTTTGTTTCTGCGGTTCATGTCTCTCTCTTAGCTTCTGGTGGTTCCTGACAATCCTCGAAATTCTTGAGCTTGTAGACATATTATTCCAATATTGCCTTCTCTTTGGTGTGTCTCTGGGTGTCCTTTCCTCTTCTAAGAATGCCAGGCGCTGGATTTAGAATGACACTAAATCCAGGATGATAATTTTATCTTGAGATTCTCCCAGTTGGTTACATCTGTGAAGACCCCATTCTCAAGTAAGGCCACATTCTGAGGTCCCAAGTAAGTGTGGTTTTTTTTTTGAGGACACTATTCAATTCAGATGGGAATGGAGATCTTCTAGGTGAAAAGAAAAACATAATCAAATGTGCATAAGGGATATATTCAAAGGAAGTCTCTAAAGGTTTCCAAACAGGGAAATAATAAATTAGAACAAAATACCTGATAGTGGTATTTAATATAGATTGGAAAGAAAAGAAAAACCTCGAAAGAAAGATCAAGTTTGGAGGTAATCAGAACAGGAGGACTTGATACAGTTCCTGGGCATTAGAGATGGAAAGGAAAGACAACTGTGCTAAAATTCACATGCTCAGTGATTGATTGGACAATTGTAGTTTCATTAAGATAAAAAGTTAAGTAGGCAAACATAAAACTTTTTTGTGTAAATCATTAATGCTCCTTGGAATGTTTTACAAGTTTAGGTAGAAAATTCAAGAATCCAGATTTTATTATTCAATTAGATATTGAGGTATAACTTTGGAGGTACCGAGTTTGAAGTTTTGGATTAGAAGTCATTTAAAGGGAGGAAAATATTCAGATAAGAGTGGGGTGAGATTCCCAAAGGAGAGAATAAAAAGGAGAAGACAAGTGGCTTGAAGCAAAAACATTAAAGGTTCCCAATATGTAGTGAAGAAGAACCTGTACAGGATTCAGAGGATCCTGAGAGAAGAGTTTTGTCCATGTCCCACTACTGTTCAGAATACTATAAAGATGTTCATTTGTTTATCTGATTAACTACAATATACTTATTCTGGCTTTTATTTTTTTATTATTTTTTTTATGTGATGTGACCACTCCAAATCATAAACAAAACCCAACCTATACATTGGTCCATCATATAGTTTTTTTTCTTATAATTAATATGGTCTGGAAAATAAGTACTTCCTGTATTCATGTTGATGTAGAGATTCAGGGCTAGATCAGGGCAAAAAACACAAAGCAAAATTGTGACACAAGAGAACTTTCTGTTTAGAATCCCTCCTACTTTGGATATTTCCTTCTTTATAAACTTCTTCACTATATATACTTAGAGATCTCTGCTGGCACTCAGAAAATAAGGGAGCCTGACAAACATATTCATACAAAAGAGATAGCAGATGTAGTTGGCGAAAGTGCAGCATGTTCACCGTCACTTTCTCATCTTGTGCCAAGGCAGACATCATTAATCAATCACAGCCAACATTCCTGCTGAATGCCTCCTAGGAATCCTTCACGATGTAGCAGTTAAGGCCATCAATACCAATTAATGTGGGTTGGTAGGAGTAAAAATAGGCATCTGTTATACTGATAACATACAAAATGAAGAGAAATATAAATAATGACATTAATCCAAGGAAAAAGAATGTTAATATCAGAATTTCAGAAATTAGGGAAATACTTTACTGGGTGTTATCCTAGAAATCGAGCAATTGTGGATGAATATTTACCCTGTAGGATAAGCTGTAAGGTGAGAATGAAAGGAGAAATCTTGAAGAGTGGAAAATATCAATTGGGTCAATGCTCATATTTACAGTAAAAATTAGCTATTAAAAAGCTGCCATGAGGTAAAAAAAGATGAGAAATACTGAGATCAAAATGAAAAAGTTAAGGGGGAACTATTAATAGAAAAATCAGGGTGAAAGTGTTTAAAACTAAAAGAAGGAAGGTGGAGAAGAACCAGAATCATATGCTCTAAAGGAAAACTGATATTAAAATTTCTAAGTTTCAGAAAATATACATACAGTATATTTGTGAACTTGACCTTTCTGATATTCAGCCAATTAAAAATGCTAGGGTGATCTATCTTAAAGCAACATTAACTTTGAAGGTCACTAAGATTTATTCATCCATCTGATTACACAGAATTGGATATTGGTTTTGATGTTTAAAAAAAGAATTTAATTGGTTTTACTAAAGCTTTTACTTTTAATTACTTAGAGCTAATTCCTTATTGGGAAGAATGTAATAAATTATGATATTCCCACCAATTATGATATATGTGTTTTATCAAATATTGGCTCTTCCTAAATATTTAAGGTGCTTGCATGACTTGTCAGACACATTAGTTACCTTCATCTTTTAGGTGATGCAAGAAAAAAGAAAAAAATGGCCACTCGGTTTGGGATCCATTTATGTCAAGAAAGGGGAGGTTGGAAGGTTGAAAGTTTAAGCAGGCCCCTTTGCATATTTCTGAATTGTTTTCATTTTTTTATTGTGAGAAGTCTTACTAGATTTTGAGAGTCTCAAATTCCCTGACTATTCCCTATCGCTTCCTCTACCACATGAAAAATATCCGAACACTGTATCCTGATTGTAGCTAAAGAGTCAGTGTGGTGCAAATTCTTTCCCTTTTCTGACTGTGATGTCAACCTATCAGTACTGCATCCAAGCAAAACTCCAAAGGCGTTCTCTCTTCTCCTAGATTTAATGGAAGAATTTAACAATCCAGTCTGCTGTCCTGGTGTTTTCTAGTTGCTCAGGGCTGGTTGTCAGCAGCTCATTTGGCAACCCGGTAGGAGAGGTTAATTAGCAGGGAGAGTTGGAGAGTGCTACCCGGAGGGAGCTGGAGTGCTGTGCCCACTGAGAGCCTGGAAGACAAACAAAGAAGTTGGGAAGTATTTATTTTCTCTGTTGGGGAATCTTTTTCTCCACAGGACTTGAGTTCAAACAGGGGCCAGCACCTTGTTGCCTCCACATGAGAGACACAGAATCAAAGTGCCCTGAAAATGAATGATGGTTAGAAAGGGGATCAGAGGCTTGACTTGCAGTCAGAAAGCCAAAAAGGTTTTGTTGCTCTCCATAGTAAAAGGCTATTGATTGCGGCAAGTAAGAGCTTGCTGTTTCCTGAAGTTTAAGTTTATTCAGTCTTTTGCCCTTTGAGAGTCTCTTGCTGTTAAGAACTACTATGGAATTTAGCACTTGTTTAATATAAAATGAATTATTTGTGATCAGCCATGACTGCTCTCTCAGGCTACAAGTCTGTTGTTGCCAAGGTCAAAGTAAAGGACACTTTACATAATGCAGATTTTACTGAGTGGCCATCCTTGAAGGAATCTTAACACAACATACCCTAGCACGCTCAGCACAGTGTCTCACCTTTAAATGGAGGATTGGGTGCTGCTATAAGGCAGAATCTTTTGTGAAATTTTCCACTATTGTGCAAAAGGTCACCATGGGTTGCTTTAAGCTTGTAAGTAGAGGCCTCTATAACAGGAAACTCATGTCTTCTACACAGAGAGGGTCAATTAGGTTTGTAGTGATTGACAAGTGTACCAGTGTGATCTCAGAGAAGAGGGTTAATCATGTCTATGTCTATACAGCTCCTATGTCCACAATCTCTTTAGCAAGAATCTGGGCAGTTCTAACATAACTAGAAAGGATCACAGAAGCTCTTCATGGATTGTTCCTCACTGTTTCTAGCTTATTAGAGAATAGCTTCTTAAAATGATAAATTTTGTATTTTTCCTAATTATAAAAGTAATAACTAGTGATATATATCGTTAATATTTTGATAATATACGTCCTTTAAGTTTTTTTTTTTTTTTTGCATTTTCTAATGTTAACTTTACCAAATAGAGTCTATATCCTATTTTTAGTCTATTAGTGGGTATAGTGAGAATTCATTTAATGTTTAAGTTATTTTTATAATTATAATAAATTGTTTCCACCCCTGTGAGGTAAGAAATTTTTATTCCCACAACATTTCTTTACACATAATAATTTTGTGTTTTTATTTATACAATATTATATTTAGACTCAGGTCATGATTAAAACATTAATTATATTTTCTAGAATTATATCTGGTATTTATTAGCATTAATCTTTAATATCATATTAGAGACAATCATTTGGGCCTAAACCATATTTATGCAGTTTCACTGTTCATTCTTCATTTCTATAATAAGGTTCCCATTTTAAAAAATTCTTCATTTGTTTCATTTTTTGTTCTGTTAGTTGGAACACATCTTCAGTTAACTATCTTGGTAGAGGCGTGTGGGTGGTAGGCTCTAAGTCTGTGTGTCTGAGAATGTCTTTCTGCTGTCCATATTGCAGGAACCACTGTGGGCAGGATTCTTGGGTCAAGCCCTCTTTGCTCAGAGCCATGGATGATCACTAGCTCAAACAGCGCTATAGAGAAACCAGCAGCCTGGTTTTTGGTGTTGAATAGCACACTAAATTTTCTCTGCCTGAATACTTAGAACATTTCATGTTTTATTCTTGAAAAGCAATTAGTACACACAGGGGACCTTTTTGATTCCATGAGTCCTTTTGATCTGCAATCCAGTACTTTTTCCTTTCAAGAAAATTTTCTTCTACTTTGTCTTTGACTATTACCTTTGCATTATATGATCTGTTATTTGTTTATTAAGTTATTCTTTTACTGATCTGTCTGTATTATAAGTCATGTAGCTTTTATCTCTTTGCCTCTAATTTCCAAAAATATTTAAGTTCATTTTCTATGTTACTAATTTGTTGTTCCTTAGTATTAATTCTGCTCCTGTCTTTATCATAGAAGGTGATAAATATTAAATATGGACTTCTGCATTTTAGACTTTTTTTCAATAGATCTGGGGCTCATTCTTTTTTTTTTTTTTTTTTTTTGTAGAGACAGAATCTCACTTTATTGCCCTTAGTAGAATGCCATGGCATCACCCAGCTCACAGCAACCTCCAAATCCTGGGCTTAGGTGACTCTCTTGCCTCAGCCTCCCAAGTAGCTGGGACTACAGGCACCCGCCCAACACCTGGCTATTTTTTTGTTGCAGATTGGCTGGGGCCAGGTTTGAACCCACCATCCTCCGTATATGGGGTGGGCACCCAACCCACTAAGCCACAGGCGCCACCCTGTGGCTCATTCTTTATAGGTGAAGCTCCATGGATACTCAATATTGACTCATAGCAAAGTACATGTTAAGAGATTTTGTCAGCCATTGGTTCAGGTGACCATCTGAAACCTCTATATCCAGATGAAAGGAGATTACATTTCCTGTAAAATTAGGGTGACTGTTCAGAGATCTGGCAGTCTTGGAGATAGGTGAGGGAGCTGAGATGATGGGCAGCATCATCAGGGAGCCCCACCTCTGTGCTGAAATATTGCTTCATTGTTCTGTTTTGTTTTGCTGTGGCCACTAGAATGAGAATGGCTTAAAAAACAGTGAGTATCAAGAACTGCAGAACTGTCCATCTTCTGTCCATCACAGTCACCCGGTCCATAGCCCAGCCTGCAGCTCTGCTGAAGCTTCACTTGTAGATGATTCTGTAAATAACACTGCCTGATTTGGTAAATAAAACACATGCCTGTGTCTGCACAGCTCCTGTATCTACATTCTTTTTAGCAAGAGTCCGGGAATTTACATGTAATCACAAAGGACCACCGAGGCTGTTTGCAGCTTACCCTTCTTTGCTTCTATTTATTAGATAGTAGTTTTTAATAGATTCTTTTTCTTTTCTTTCTTTTTTTTGCAGTTTTTGGCCAGGGCAGGTTTGAACCCACCATCTCTGGTATATGGGGCTGGTGCCCTACTCCTTTGAGCCACAGGCACCACCCTTTAATAGATTCTTTTATATGTATAACCCAAATATTGCAAGAGACATAATTATTACCTCTACTTGCCCTAAAAATCTGTTGTTTACCTAAAAGCCAAAGTTAACTGGGCATGTTGTATTTTATCCAGCAACCCTACCCGTGTGCTTGTCTTTTTTGAGTTGACCAGGTATTTGAAGGGACCTGCTGAAGTACTCCACCTAATTCCTAAGATCATGGCCTTTCAGAGCGCTGCATGATATTGCCTGCCAAGCTCCCCTTCCTTCAAACCATAGCTGCCCTCTACCTGGTGGAAATCCCTTGATACTTCATGCCCACATGGTGTAAACATGAAGATGCAACGTGTTGTGGTCTCCAGAGCTGAGGCAGATTTCCCACTACTTTTATATTCCAGCATTAATTTCTACAGAATCTGGGGGGGGGGGCCTGAGTGTGCACGTGACTTATGGAGATGATTGTCATGGGTAAAAGGAAATTAAATGTCTGTGCTTATGTTTTTTTCATTGCACCAAGTTTTTCCATGTCTAATTTGACTTTGTAGAGTTCCTGTGCCTGGACGTCTAGTACCCCATTTAAAAAGGGGGAAGGTTGTTAAATTGAATTGGGCAAAATGAGTTATGTGTTTGGATAACTGAACCCTCTTAGGCTGTAGCTGATTTAATAGACTGAGAAAAATGGCTTTCTCCAATCTATGTTGGTAGAGATTTATTTTCCCATCCCCTCACACTGTTCTGTTTGCTACCTTACTACTTGAGCTCATCTACTCCTTTGGGAAGTTAATAAACAAAAAGAAGATAAATGCTCTATATGAAACTGCCTATCAATAGAAAGTAATCATACTAACATTTATTGACTATTTAATATATGCCAGGCACCAGGCTAAGTGTTTTATATACATCACCTCACTTAGTCCTCCCTGTGCTCCAGAGGATGGTTCTTTAACTCTCCTTTTCTAGGAAAGGAAGCACATTACCAGAGAGGTGAACAGACTGGTCATAGGCCACACAGTGAGACAGTGAGTGTGGAGTGCACTTTTTTAACTCCACCTAATTCCCAATTGCCCCTTTGAGAAACAGCTTGGATTTTGTATTGGCTTGCTTATCCATGCCTTTCTCTTTTGAGTTCACAGAGACAAACAACAGTGGGCTTAGGGATTAGTACGTGCCACTGATGCTCATTAGCCATGTCATTGTGCGGTCACCCCTGCAACCGCACACAGGCTGCAATCAAAGGTAACATTCTCCTTCCTCCAGTTGCTAAAGTTTTGCTTCCATCTGTGGAGGGCTTTTAATCCATTCACCAACTCACACTGCATCAAATGACTTTATGACCTAGAAAAAGTACTAAAATGTAGAATTCAAAAGGGAATACATGGCAAGGAGCCAGTTCCCAAAGCAAAGTAGATCAAAGTAAGTCCCTACTACTCACTCACGGCTGGAAAAATCATAATTGTGTTGCTTATTTACTCTGTGCACTGGTGGCTCACGTTAATTACAGGAGCTCCCCGGCAATTTCCCACGAGGTGTATCAATGGCCCACACTGTCTTCAGTTATTTCTATTGGAAGTAATAACTTTCCAATGCTGTAACTGTGGGCATAGTGCAGTATCATTGTCACATTAGCTGGTAATGAGACAGAGCATGTAACTCACACCACCACAGTGGGTACCAGTGTACTCTGCTTGTTATGAAAATTGCTGGCCATACCTTCTGCTTGTTATTAAAATGAAGGGTCATGAGTAGTGTTGCCTGGAGCCAACAAATGTCACGTGAATGTCTTCATAGAATTGCACCAAATTATTTCACTTTTGACACTTGTCACCAGGGGGCTCTATGGCTGGAGACGGGGGTGGACAAATATAGGCAAATATGTCATTGTTTTGTGCAGAAAATAAAGTTTCAGAGAGGGTATATGAATAAGAAATAAACAATTATTAATTGAGTACTTATTATGTTCAGTGCTGTTTCTGTGTTATTTAATGCTTAAACAAACCTATAAGTTATGCTTCATTGGTCCTTTTTCCCAAATGCAATAATGGAAGATCTGAGAAACACAATTATTTGCTTAAGATAATGTAGCACTGTCTAACTCAGAGCTAAAGTTTCTCAAAAGCTCTAAGTGTTTCCATGTGAACCACAAACACCCTCCATTTCATCATATATAAAACTTCTTTCCACAAAAGCAAACTGTGATCTGAGAGTTATGTTCTTTTAGTGTTTTGCATTTATATTAATCATTCTTTATTTTAATTTAAAAATATTTATTGGGTTAATTGACCCATATGTGGATGCATTTATAAATATAGGGAAAGGGACCACCTGCTGGAACTGACTCTTTGCCTAGCCAAGCAAAAGTCAAAGAAAACCATATTTCCCAAGTGCAGTTTGTTTCACTGGGTTTTGTAAGTGCTAAGTTACTTCACCCCAGACTTTGGTTATCAGTAATAGAGATCAGAGTTAGAGCTAGATCAACAATCAGCCATATACAAATGAAAATACTCAAGGGAGAAGAAGCCAGGAAGAGTGCAAATAAAAGACAGGAAAGGCACTGATTATTTTTCTGTTCTAGATCTTTGTCCTGAATTATTTCCCCTGTGGCCAAAAGAAGAAAGAAAGTCAAGGTTCGTTTTTTTTTTTTTTTTCTGTAAACCAAGGAGACCACATGAGGCTGAGAAGAGCAAATGTCCATTCCTAAAACTCAAATGAACCTTCTTAGAAATTAGACTCATTGTCTTCAGTGGGAGGACAGACCAGTTAGCCAAACCTCAAACTGATGTAACAGAAATGCTACACGCAAATATACAGTTGGGGAGACCTTTAATAAAAAACAAATGCAATTTTAGGAGACATTATTAAACCACTAACCAAGTGCATAAGCTTGTCAGTTTGATTTTCTAATTCACATTTCATGTTTTTCTGTCTTTTCTTGGCTGAGTTTTACTCCCCAGAAGTCCCTATTCTAAGGAATGAAAGTTGTATATAGAATGGGGTCCTACCTTACAGTCACAAAATATTTGTAATTTAAATAGAAAGCAATATCAGCATATTTTATCAGCAATAAAAAATATAAATTTTTATAGTATCTTTCACCTACGGAAGTCTTTAAACAAATAATAATAGCAGCTAATATTAATGAAGCACTTATAAGGGCCTGGTCCAGTGCAAAGGGCTTTACATGTACTTCATGGTGCTCATACTTTGGTCTAGCCAAAACTTTAGGCTCAATGGAGAGACAAAGTTCAACTCTTTAAGGGCAGCTGATTGAGCAGAAGTGGCCGCACAGCTGGGGGCAGGAGTGCCTCTCTGCATGTGAAGAGCCAGCACCTGCCACTGAAGAAGATAGATGCTGGTGAAAACTGGTTCAGTGATAGCTAACTGTCCTACCCAGTAAGTGGGCACTGTAACAAGTCAAGTGCAGAGTGTGAAACAGAGTAGAACTGCCAGAAGTTTAGAGTTCCTGATTCCTGGTTAGGAACATGACCTTGTTCATGTGCTAATGTGCTGATCCACATATTCACACATTCAAGAGATGTTCACTGAATACCTCCAAGGGCTGGGCTTGCTGATGAGGTGAATGCAACATAATTCCTATTCTTAAGAAACTCGCTGTCTAGTTAGTTGAAAAGGTAAGTGAGCACTAGATCAACAAGTCCAGTAGACTGTAGATTGGAGAAGGTACACAGTCATGTCTAAGAGGAGAGGAAGGCATTCACACTAGCAAGTGATATCAAGTGAGAAGACACAGGGGTTGACAGGGTGGACAAGGGTGAAAATATTTTAGGAAAATGAAACAGCACTCACAGGGCTCTTGAGCATCAACCAGTGTGGCATATTTTTGTATTTCTAAATAATTTGGGTGAAGAGGGAAGCATGAACTAATTGTGAAATGACTTATACATATTTAAAGAGCTTAAGAGTTTTCTTGTAGGTGATAGTGAATTACTGAAAAACAAAGTGGAATAGAGGCATAATCCAATTTATACATTGGGAAAGTTAAATATGGTGAAAATGTAGGAAAAAGACACACATAAGGTATTGAGATAATCATTATATGGGTTACAAATATATGGCCAGACATTGGAAGAAGTTTCCAGCCTATAAATTAATGTCATGAGGCATCTTTACTTGATCTACTTTTGAGATCTTAATTATGCTATAAAAATGTTTAGGTGGGGGGGTGATTTTTTTTTTAATAATTTCTTTTTGGTGGGGGGAGCTTTAAATGAAGAGTCCTAATGATTGCCCTAAGCAGCAACGAGAAAATTGGATCTTTTTAGGAAGGCATCTCAAGTTTAGCTTGAGTAAAATTATTCTGGATTTTATATTCCTATTAAAAGGAGTAAATGTCTCATTCTAATATGATGTATCTTCGAACATGGTACTGTTGACTCTCAGTCTAAGGGGATGTCTCTCTGGGCATATTTTTACCCCCAGAATTGGTAGCAGGCTACATTGATTTACTTATCCTTTCAGTACTCAGCTAGTTGTAAGCTGATATTGTTTAGGATAAGAAAGAAATTGGGGTACTAGAAATTGAACACATTTTCTAAGTAAATGTTTCAGATTCATAAGAGGCAGAGTCAAGACCTTGGAGTCAACCACCTTGTATTTTAACCTATTGAATTGAATGATTTAAGTCCAAACTCAATATTTCATATTACTGTTGTGTCTGATTCTTTAAAATGCCTAAAACCAAAATATTTGTATTATTTTCTTATAAATGATTCCACAAATAATTTGTGCCACAGATGTTAGTTTGACTAGCATAGTAGGTCCTGAGCATTGGGATGAGAAGCCTTTTTTTTTTTTTTTTTTAGACAGAGCCTCAAGCTGTTCCCCTGGGTAGAGTGTTGTGGCATCACAACTCACAGCAATCTCCAACTCCTGAGCTCAAGCGAGTCTCCTGCCTCAGCCTCCCAAGTAGCTAGAACCACAGGTGCCCACCACAATGCCTGGCCATCTCTTGGTTGCAGACATCATTGTTGTTTGCTGGGCCCGGGCTGGATTCGAACCTGCCACCCTAGGTGTATGTGGCTGGCGCCTTAGCCACTTGAGCCATAGGTGCTGAACTGGGATGAGAAGTCTTTTAATACAGGGATTCTGCTGCCCCAGTGCCATATTGTCTGGTCATGATACCCTTTTCAAGTACATTAGACCCTCTGTAAGTTGACCACCCAAGAGACTACAACAAACTGGTTGACACAGGGAGGTGGACAACATAAGGAGCTAGGCCTATGGTACTGATACGTACAGGGGGTGCTTGTCCAGTGTGTGAAAATTAGGTCAACTTTAAGAAGTGGTCTATTTAAGGAGGTGATCAACTTTGGAGGTTCTACTATATTTCTAGAATGAGCGTGGAGTCTTTCCATCTGGCTTTGTGCATGGGATAGTGTAAAGCAGAGGAGTAATACCAGGTAATTCAAAGTGTGGTACAAAACACACCTAACCTCAATATCATCAGCTTTCCCATCTCTAAAAAGGCAGCATTATGAATGCCTACCCTGCACATTTTATAGGAATGCTTTGAGTATCAAATGAGATAATATATACAACAACACAACAACAACGAAAAGCTCTGAGTGCAAAGGGTCTATCCAGACAACACAAATGTTTTATGATGGAAGAAGAAGGTTCTGGGTAAAATTTTGTGTCTACTTCCCAGAATAGAAAAATCTCTTGGTACATGGCTTGGACATGTGAAGGGCTCCCCAAATAATCCATGTTAAGTTACATGTAGTATGACTCTCAACAGCAGTACCAAAGTATTTCTCCCTCACAGTTGGAAGAAAGGTAAAAGTGAGAAGACCTCTGTATCAATATTATCTCTTTCTACCAGATAACACACCTGGTGGAGGAAAAGAAAACATGGCCTTCACCCTACATGTCTTTATGAGTGCAGAAAAGACATTTGGGTCCACGAGCATCATGACACTGCCAGAAGTGTGAGCATCCCACTTGTTCAGCCCAGCCCTGTGTTTTCTATAAGAAAGGCTTGAAGCAGTTTTCTCCTAAGTGCAGGAATTAGAATCTTGGGAGTGTTTTTAGTAATTATACAGAGTTCCAGGCCCAACCGCCATGCATTAAAAATAGCAATAATGCCTTGAGCAGTTACTGAACTACTTTCCAAATCTTTATCTGGAAAATGAAGATAATAATAGTATCTCTTATGGAGTTGTTTGATGATTATAAAGCTCATAAAAAATCTTATTTGTATACATTTTTTAATGAGCTATCACATTTTTTAAAAAATATAGATTTAAAAAATTTCATCCTCATTTATTTCATTTAAAATTTTAAAAGTGGGGACTTTATTTCATCATTTGTTCATTTATAATTTTGAAATTATTGTTCTTCTTTGAAATTCTTATCCAGGATTATGCATCTTAAATATAAATCTCAGGGTGATCTTTTAAAGCCATTTTAAGATCGTGTGTAGCAAAATGCAGCTTCCTCAGGTCCCACAGCCCTTCCCGCTGTCACACCTCTGTGCTGTGTTCCTAGCAAAGACCGCCTCTGTCTGAGTCATCAGGAGGCAGACCAAGCAACCTGACCTCTGTGGGGCTGGACTGTATTCCTGAAAAATAATAGGTGATTCAACCTAATTTGACTTGAGCCTCTCATGAGCTAAGATGAGATTACCAGTTGAGCACAATTATAGAGGGCGATTTGGTGCTTCTGACCTACAGTCAGCTGGAGGCTCAGGTTGGATCATCTCACCTATGAAATTTCCCCCTGGGCTTCCAGATAATGATTTTAAATGCTAATTACTACATGTAGTCAATGCTCTGATAAAATTGAGAGCATTTTGATTTATGATGGATATTAAGCAAAAGCAAGAATGAAACCAAGTAGATTTAAAGGATTTAAACACGCTCGTAAGGTTTTGCCACTAAAAGAAAACCACAAAGCCCTTCCTTTTCAATAGTCATGTTTATCTCAGTTCAGAAACATCCTGATTATTGCCAATGATGCCACTGTAGGAATTGACCGAATTCTTTCCATATCTGCAGCTTTTTTTATTTAAAAAAAGAAAAAAGAGTTTTTTCCAACTTGGCAGCCATTCTAGGCATAGCCAGAGGCAGGATTGGCTTCTGCACAGGAGACTTGAGTGTTTAGGGAGCTCCAGTACTGGGCTACACAGAATTGGAAAGGCAGGGTCAATCTGTGGCTATCTCTTCCTGGATTTACCCAGCCAAAAGCACGTCAAAGAGGATCCAGAGGTAGGGACTCCGGACTTCTAACTTCAGATTTACCTCTTCTAGATCACATATTCACATATTCAGTTTTATGACGTGAACTTGGGCATAAGGTTTTAACCTAAACAGAGATCGATAAAAGGTCTATTTGTCATGTAAATGTAGTCAATACTTGACCTCTGTAATTTTCAACTTCTCAATAGAGTAGTTATATGCGCAAATTAGGTGCCTAGCACAAAATGAGTGATCAAAATATATGATCAACTATTATATAATTTGACTTAGGGGATCTGGGCCTGAGTTTTGGCTTTGATAGCAGGCACTCTTGATCAATAATGCTTTAATCTCTAGCCTTCCTTTACTTTCCTCATCTGCAAATGAGATAGTGAAGCTAAATTAGAGACTCTCAAACTTTGTTTCAAGGAACTGTTATATTCCACAAAAATGCCTCTGCAGCTATTGGTTTTTCTTTAAACAATATTTTTAACCATAATACCTGTAATAGAGCATATATACATGCATAATAGAGCATATATATATATATGTAAGTGGTCTATCCATCTGTATTGTGCCAATATGATTGGTAAAACCTAGGAATATATTAATACTCTACTTGGAACCACAGTAGAACCTCTGTAAGTTTGACCACCCAAGGGACTGTGACAAACTGGAGATGATTAACATAAGGACCTAGGCCTACTGTACTGACATGTACATGTGGTGCATGTCCAGTCAATGAAAATTAGGTCATCTTAAGGAGGTGGTCAATGTAGGGAGGGGGTTCAGCTATGGAGGTTCTACTGTAGTAAAACTGGTTTACCTAGAGGCCATTTCAAGTAGCCCAAATTCCCATCAGATTGCATTTAAAATAATAGATTCCATTGCTAAAGCACTTGCAAGCCAGCCAAACAGCTAATGATCTTTCAAGGGCAATCCATTATGTGACTCTGAATAATCGACTTTATTAAATTTAAGTGAAAAAAATAACAACAAATACAAATATTCCTTGGTCTTCCTTGATGCATACGGGGAGGCATTTAGAAGTCAGTATCTTCAGCATCTCTCTCAGATGTAAAACAAATGTTCTTCCAGATCTCTTTGGATGGTTATTTAGATATGTAGTCAGAATATATGCTGTAGGACAATGAATGTAGCAATACCTTCACAATTAGAATCTGAGATAAATAAATATGGATTGCTAACACATTCCTACTTTACTAAAAAATAAAAATCTGATGGTGGCAGAGTCAGTACTGTCAGGAGAACTTGAGTCTGAGATCTGGAGCAGGATTGATTTTAAAGAATGCTCTGACCCAGGCATTCTGGATGGAAGTGATTGTTGTCATTTTCTGTGTACAAATGAGGAACAAAGAGTAAAGATAAGTATAAACTCTGTTGCAACAAGTTTGTATGTACCCGGCCAGTTGCTTAACTAGCTCAAGAGAAAAGAAAATTGTCATTATTCTTTAGTGGAAATTCTTTAAGAATGAAGTTAGTCTTTCTTTTAAGGACTCTTTTCATAAATCAATCTGTGGTTGAGTCCCTATGGAAAACATATTTCATTTATGAACTTTTTTCTACATCTTTTTTTTTTAAGACAAATGTGATTGATTTTGTAAGACTGATGGTTTGATCAGATTAGTTTATTAGATTAGCCTTTTAAGATCACTATGATTTATTTGTTTTCCATGAAGTATTTATTTAAGTATTTTATTGTTGCTTATCCTTGTACATTTTTTGAAGATTGAAGAAAGCACGGGAGTATATACATCCACGTTTCATTGTGACCGTAGATAATGACCATATAAATTGTGAGAAGGACATCATTAATTTTTACACTTAATAGGGCACACTGGGGCCCTTTTAAAGTAGTAGAGGCTTAGAGGAAAACAGTTAGAAGAATTGCATTATGTGTGCGCTTGTGTTCAATGGAGTAAAGTGTGTGTGGGAGAGGTATTGAATCCCCCAATTTAAAAGCAGTGTGCCTTTTGTTCGGTTGCTTAGGTTTAGATTTCAGACAGCAGAATCCACCACTGACCTAAAAGATGATAATTTTGTGAAAAGTTCTGGTTCAAAGGTCAAGGAAATTCGATTTAGTTTCGATCATGGAAGCTAATTACAGTGTATATTGTGAAGGGCTTGTCCACATTGTGTTCAGAAGAAAAGATTAAAATTCTTGATGTTTTTGTTTCTCTGGGAAGAAAGTTCCCTTCCAAGATTTAAGTTTGGCTTTTTAAAACATTGTAAGAATGCATCACATACAAATGTTAGGACTATGTGTACTAAACTTTAAACATCAAAGAGGCAGGAAACAAGTCTGTCTTGTTCCTGGCTATCTTTTCTCTGCCTTGCACAGACCTCATTCTCAGGATCCCTAAGTCCTTGTTGAATGAATGGTGAGCGTCAGCTGAGCAGATTGGCATTGCCATAGAGTGGCTAAGGGCAGCATTTGGGACACAGAGGAGCCCAGCACAAATGCTCTATCTGTCAGAACCAGCTCTGTACTTCACAAACGGCTTAACTTTACTGAGTTTATTTTTGTCATTTGTAAAATGAGGATAATGCTTGTTTCAGGAGGTTTTTGTGAAGATTAAATGAAGATAACGTAAGTAAAGATGTTAGCAAATGTCTGGCAATTGGCGAACGCTCAACAAATGCTAGGCCTGACCATTCTCAGTGAAGCCCAGAGAGTTTTCTTGGTAATGGAATTATCTTCACTTTTTGGCGTGTGTTTTCTGACTTCTTAGTAAAGTTTGTGTTCCAACATCATAAAATAAACTAATCACATCCTCTCAGGTCAGACAGATAGAATTCTCTCCTTTGATTTTCAAAATTCTGTGATGAAGCATGTCTGATAATATAATAATGCCTAGTTAAATGCTAGGTACTCTTAATTCCATAGGCTTTCAAGCTTTCTTAAAATGTGAGGATCATTTTAAATAGTTACATATTCAAGCCAATACATGTTTCCTAAGATACATTGAACAAACTATAATTAAAATATGCAAACAAATGCACAGATCTAGAATGAACTGGGCATAAAGGCTCAGAGTAACAAGGCAAGCATGTGACTTAAGACTGCACAGCTGTGGATACGATACCAGGTGCTCTCTGTCCCTAGGTATATGGTGAATTCTAGAATAGAAGGGAAGAATTGTAGGACAGGCACGTTCCAGGGGAAACTGAGACAGAAAAAACAGTTTTGCAAAAGATGCTAGAGAATAGTGTGTTCTTTCCCTGGTTTATTCTACATTAGACCATATACTTCTCTTTAAGAGACTCATGACATCGCAATAGCCCAGTTACTGGTAAGGCTTTCAACAGTGGCACAAAGCATTAACTGTATCACAATCTGCAACTAAAACTGCATAAGCCAGGCATAGCTAAATAATGAAAACATTATCATTCTAACGACAAGTACCCTACATGGGGTGACCTTCTATTTCCATTTGCCCCAAACCAGCATTTGCCCATTGGTTTTAACACTGAAACTCTTGCATCTTTAGAAACTCTTCATTGCCAGGAAAATCAGGACGATTGATCACTGCCCTCCACACATTCTTCCTAGAACTGCCTTTCTACATGACCACAGAGTATCAGATCTGCCCCACCCCAGTCCATACTTCCTCTTGGACTGATACCCTCACATACACGTAGGTAGATGGGGGCAGGAGAACACACAGTAGTGCACATTTACAGTTGTGAATTTTGATAGCAAGATGAAAGAATGAGACTTATTCAGAATTTTAGAAAAGCAGACTCTTGCATATTCAAAGTATGGGTAGGACCATACACTGAATTGTGCCCCATTTTTCACTCACTGGAAGCATACTTGAAAACCACATCGTAGAAATGAAGATGAATGCTTGTATGTGTGCAGGCACATGTGACAGGTTATCTCAACTGCATCTGTACATCATAGGTGTACAATAAATACATCATTACAAAAATGTGCCACTTAAAGTGTATTAGTGTAAAAACCTTATAATGTGATATCCTAACCTGCTCCTGCACAATTTTCTGACTAAACATGATGCTTACTGCCACTTAAATGCCTGGTGGCAAGGCGTTTGTCTTCTAAGAAGATGAAGTCTGTGTATAATTTCCTGGCCAAAAGAATGGAATTAGCTTGGAGTTGGATCTTTGATCAAAAGACATCTGGAGAAATTGCAGAGACTAGTGAGTAAACAAGTAAGTCTGTTCTCAGATGTGGAAAACTGACAAATCAGATTGTTAGTTGCACAATGATCAGACCCTGTCCTGCAAAGGAAGTAGGTAGATGCTGGCCCTTCTCTCAACAAACTGGACCCAGTTTTAGTTTCACACCACTCTTTCCTAAAGATGTTCTTTATTCTCATATGCTTGCAATTTTATTACATGTAATACCACTCAAGAATGTTAATGGACTCTCATTACCAGAACCACATTTTGAAGATGTGATTTAACATGTAGCAGTTGGCTGAAAAAAAATTGATTTTAAGGTAGCTAAGAATTATTCAGTCAATCAATTATGCCTCAATTGTGTTCAGTGCAAAGCTCTGAATTACACACAGTGCATACCAATCACTTCCAGTTAGCTTACTACAAACATATAAAGATTTGAGTGGAAAGTTGCCCACGTTCATATGCTAGAACCTTCTTTAACAATATAAAAATCTATAGATGTGGCATTGTATTTCATAAATAGGAGCCTTTATTCAAGATGACAGGGCCCTGGGACTTTCCTGACTCAAATGCCAGCAACGTAAAACTCTCCTTTGGAATGAAAATGTTAGCTACCATGCAATATTCATTTTGCACTTTCCAAAATGCTGAAAAATCTGTGCAATATGCAAGAAGCACAGGAAGTAACAGAAGGCAAACTTTGCATAGCAAAAAGGCCACACATGAAATAGACCGTGGGATCATTATAGACTTGGTTATTAATTTTAAAAGCATGCATAATACATCTATTAAATGCTTGGCATGGTACAAGACAACAGAAAAAATGGGATATATTTTTGTCCTAAACAATGTATGTTCTAGTAGAATAGATGGAATATTTTTTAATGAGAAATGATAAACACATAAATTAACTGCTGTGAGAATACAGAAATAAGGTTCCTTCTTTCTTGCCTGTTTCTTCTTCCCTCCCTCCCTCTCCCTCTCTCCTTTCCTTTCTTCCTCCATTCCTTTCTTTGTTTCCTTTCCTCTTCATCCTGCTCGGGGTTTCATGGAGGGTTTACTAAATGGAGCTTCTGTTTTGTGATCATAAAATAATGTTTTATATAGGATAAAAAAATTGGAGTAAAAAAGATATGTAGTGAAAGTCAGTCTCAAGTTTCTTTTCCCAAATCCCCCCTTTTCCCCCCAATTTCTTGAGCGTCCCTTTAGATGTTCAGTGCATAAGCAGTCATTTGTAATCATTTCCTCTTTTTCCTTTTGATCAAATGGAAGCATCATAAACACACTGTTTGGCCATTGCTTTTTAAAAACTTAAATATTTAAGACTTTAAATATATTTAATTAATATAATTTTAGTACAGGAAAATCAGTCTTTTGCCATATGTGCTGGAAATGTTTTCCAAGCTTATCATCTGTCATTTGACTTTGCTTAGGTATTTTCACCATGCAGAACTTAAATATTTTACTTGGTCACATTTATCAACTTTTTATTACTTTTATCTTTTGCTTTTTCTTTGTAAAGCTTCCTCAAATCAGGCATAAAAAAATCAAATCTTTCCATGTGTACTTGAAATGCTTTTATGGTTTTAACTCTTTTTTTCAGTTAAATCTGTATCTAGAATTTATTTTTGTGTAAGATGACATTTTAATGCAATGGCTAGCTTCTGACTCCAATACCAATTTAGGAATAATCGATCTCTTTTTTCCCTCACTGATATGAAAAGCCAATAATTGTTCCCAAACCTTTAGACAATGAAAGGGGAAAACATTCCAGGCAGTGGGAATAATGGGAAACTAGGAAAGCTCTACCAGCCTTTCAACCCTCAACCTCTGTTCACCTCTCTATCTCAATCTTTTCAGAGAAATCTCTTTTGAAAATGGCAACCACCACTACCACTACCAATGTACCTCTTCATCCTCACCATGTGAGATACAGTGTGAGCATTTTATAGGCATCTCCCTTCATCCTCAAGTCAGCTAGGGAACAAAAATGTCTTTAATTTTAAGGTGGAGGACCTGAGGAATCGAGGCTCATTGTGGTCTTTTTCAAGACCACACATCTGGCCGGGCATTGTGGCGGGTGCCTGTGGTCCCAGAAACTTGGGAGGCTGAGGCAGGAGACTTGCTTGAGCCCAAGAGTTGGAGGTTGCTATGAGCTGTGATGCCATGGCACTCTACCCAGGGGGATAGCTTGAGACTCCATCTAAAAAAAAAAAAAAAAAAAAAAAAAAAGACCACACATCTAGTAGAGGTTGTAGCATGAGCCTGAACTAACTAGGAAGTTTGTGACCAGATTGCGTAAACCCTGGGCAATACCTCTTCTCCACAGCCTTTGTTTTCTTTCTTTTCTTTTTTTTCTTTTTGCAGTTTTTGGCTGGAGCTGGGTTTGAACTCTCTGGTTTATGGGGCCGGCGCCCTACCTTTGAGCCCCAGGCGCCACCCACCATAGCCTTTCTTAAACAAAACCCAGCTTTCCCTTGAAATCATTTGCTCCCTTTATGTCCTTCTAAGTAATAGCTGATCTTCTCCAATATGGCAGGTAGAGAAAGTGGGGATTCAAAGCTGAAGATTGGGCCATAACTTTGGAAGCTGTTTCAAATGTTTAGTGAAATGTCTGAACTAGACTAGAGGAATGGAATTGAGGAGAACAGGATATGTTTCTATAATATATAAGGGATAAAACAAGCCAGATTTAATGGTTGAATGGACATAGAAAGGAGAAAGGGAGTTTACAGATGACTTATATTTTTAACTTGATTAGCTGACCAGGTAGCGGATGTTGCTGTCAATTGAGAGAGAATTTAGAAAGATAAGCTGGATTTCAAGGATAGAAGAAGAAGAAAAGTTTGATTTTTGACTCGAAAAAATAAACAGTGTTATATTATAAGCAGTTTTATGTGACTCTGAAACCACTAGATTCAGACAGATAATTAGATTTGGGAATTCATTACTGCATAGATGTAAGTTGAAATTCGGTGTTTCTTTGTTTTTTGTTTTTTATTTTGAGACAGAGTCTTAAGCTGTCACCCTGGGTAGAGTGCCATAGCATCACAGCTCACAGCAACCTCAAACTCTTAGGCTTAAATAATTCTCTTGCCTCAGCCTCCCAAGTAGCTGGGACTACTGGCACCCGCCACAACACCCACCTATTTTTTTTGTTGCAGTTTGGCCAGGGCCTGGTTTGAACCCATCACCCTCGGTATAGGGGGCTGGTGCCCTACTCACTGAGCCAAAGGTGCCGCCTCAGTTGACATTTTTTTAAATGAGTGAGATCACCTAGAGAAAGTATGAAGCATGAGAAGAGGTATGGGATAATACGGAACTTTGGCAAAATCAGCATTCATTTTAAAAGGGATAGAGAAAAAAATAGAAGAAACTGGAGAGTCTACTGTCAACAAAAGTAAGCAATAGTAATAAATGTAAGTAAATTTAGCAGGAAAATTGATGAGAAAATAGCCATTAGATTGCAATGATGGGTCATTGGCAATTTTAATAAAAATAATTTCAGTTCAGTGGAGTGGAATACTGCAGTCAGGTGAACTCTGAAGAAGAGCCAATGTTGAGGAGACGGTCTAGGTTACACTTTTAAGAAGTCTGGGACAGAAACAATTGAATGATAATAAAAAGGAGTGCGAAATCTGGAGCTTCACTTGGAATAGAAAAGCCTGAAGAATGTTTTGTGGCTGAAGGCAAAGGAACCAGCATAGAGATAAATGAAAGAGACCATCTGTTCTTATAGAAGACACAAGGAAAGGTCTCAAAGACACATATGGGGAAACTGGCTTCATGTGTTAAGATGGAAGAAAAAGATAAGTGGTGTACCCAAGGTAGAAAAATGTGTATACAGATAGGAGAATTGGCTTATTTTCACAATGAAGTAGATAAATTTACCTGTGAATGAAGGAGCAGGTGTGGTATCAGATGCTAAAGAAGAGTAGTTGATACTTGAGAAGAGCAGTAAAAAGGATATGAGAGTGATATATTTTTGACTGAGGGTATATAAAAATAATTTATTGGCATTTCTGAGTACCTAGTAACAATAGAGATTCTGAATTTCTTGTGATGCCAATGCATATTCTTGTTATTTTTTTTTTCCTGGTGCAGAAGAGAAGATAGAAATTCATCATATTGACTTTGTGTTGATTTGAAAAGCTAAACACAAGGAAATTTAGTATAACTTCAAGATAATAATTAAGATGATAAACATTTTAGTAAAGTTACATATGGGAAAACCCGAATAATAGGAATAATCAGATAGAAGAAAATACAAATATCAAAGAATTTGACATCTCTAGGATATAGAAGCTTGACGGAGGGGAAGTTTGAGGACAAGGTTTGCAGTCAGAGAATGAAGTGGAATGATTTTTAGGAATAGCAGGACTCAGAGTTTGGTGATGGGTATAGGTAAGTCTAAGTGGATTAATGATGTAGGCCACTCAATAAAAAAGGTTCAGAGATTCAGAGGCTGGTTTGCATGAATTATTAAAAGAAAACATGACTCTTCATAGAACACCATAGTAAAAGAGGAAGATTCTAAGTCAGAGGACTGTCAGTGGCAGGAAAGCAAATAATGAGGACATAGCCTGATGGCATGAGTATTGTAGGCACATAAATAGTTTTGCCTGTGAACAGAGGTGTAATCAGATGACAGGAGAAAATGTTCAAGATGAATTGTTCAATGAAATAAGCAAATTTTTGGAGACAGTTATATTGATATACATATAAGTAGATATATAGTGTAATGATCACTGTAATTTCAATAAACATATTTAAACTTATATTTTCCATCAATACTGATAATTCATTAAGCCCTTTAACATTCTCTCCCAAGTGGGAGTTTGAATGTTTTTATTCCTTTCTTGTTACTCACTATCAAATTGTTAATTGCAGTTATATCATATTTATAAGTATCTTTCCTTAGTAGTGGTGGTTTTAAAATATGTACTAATTCTACTTTTCTGGAATTTGGCCTGTATTATTAACTTGTTTCCAGTGAATAGAAAGTGGTGGAAGTTATGCTTTATGATATATGAGGCTAGGTTATAAAAGGAGATACAGAATACACCTGCTTTTTTGTTTTTTTCTTTTTTGAGGGATGGTTGCACTTGGAATCTACTGCCATGTTGTAAGGAAGCCCAGGCCACAGAGAGGCTGCCTGAGATGTTTCAGCCAACGGTCCCAACTGAGACCCCAACTTTGGCAAGCATCAACTCCCACATAAGAGTGAAGAAGCCACGGAGACAACTCGACCTCCAGCCATCACTTGACTACAGTCACATTAGAGACCCTCAGTAACAACTGTCTGCCTAAGTCAATTCCATAACTGTTACATGTAATAAAAAATAAATGAATGTTCTACACAACTATGTTTGGGGTAGTTTGTTCTGCACTTAAGATCAGAAGAGTTGACAACTGAATTAATCTTCAGTTTTGCAGCTATATTGTCAGTAATTATTTAGATAGAACTATAATATTTTATTGATTTATTTCACTTTTATTCATCCCATATTAGCGTTTTTCTAGTGTTCTTTGCTCATTATGCTGGAATATGTACTGGAGTTCTCTTTTTGTTTTGTTTGTTTTTGTCCTCCCAGAATGAACTCTGGGTCTTTGTATGTCTAGAGAAAAATGAGAATGGGTATTTGACTTGTAAAATCTGAAATTCTAATTTTTTCTTTCTTCTTTTTCTAGCAGACAAGGTAAAGTTTTACAGATGAGAGTTCTGTCATTCTTACTCAAGATAGTTGGTATGTTTCCTATAGTTTGTTGTTTTTTAAGCCTTGGCATTTGCTATTTGGAAATTTCAACAGGACATGTATACATATTCCACGATCTTTTCATATCTAGCATTTTCTTACCATTCAGATCTTGTTGCAAATGTCATCTCCTCAGAGATACCGTGACTGAGGTCCTGGTATAAAGTAGCCCCAGGTGTTCACCATTTATCTCATTACCCCATAGTGCTTTCTTCAGGAACATATGGCTTTTTCATTTTTATTTGTTTATCCATTTATTTTATCTTTTCTCTTTATAATGTGAGATCCATGGAAGGAGGATCAGATCTTTCCTATTTAGGACTGTATTTCCAATGCCTAGAATAGTGCCTGGTATATGGTAGATAGTGAATAAAATATTTGATAAGGACTGAGTGAATAACAGTATTTGCTTGTCCTCTGTTTCCCTATTGAGTACCTAGTATGCTTTTTAATCTGAAAACTTGAATATTTTTCAAGTCATCCTTTAAAAAACTATCTTTTGATATTTTTACTTTCCTCATTCCTCTTCTCTTCTAGAATCTAAATATTGGCTAATCTTGCCCGCATCTCCTAAATGTTATTCTTCATGTTTCTTACTTCTTATGCGTGTGTGTGTGTGTTTGTGTGTAGAGAGAAAGAGAAATATTTCCTTGATTTCACCTTCTTGGCAATATTCTTTCATTTTTAACCCCTCTATTTTTTTTTAAAGTTTAGTAAATATGCTCTTTTCCAAGAACACTTTTTTAGGTGGCTATCTTTGCACAGTATCTTGTTTTGTTTTTGTGGATTCAGTGCCTTTTTGAATCACTCTGAAATTACTAAAAAGAGTTTAAGTTCTTTTTTATGTATATCTCTGTTTCCTCCAATGGTTCATCATTCTCTTTTATATTACTTATATTTCTTGAATGTATGATGACCTTTTTTCTGTGAAATGATAGGTAAAGGAATAGGTTGATTATTATCTGGTTTGTACATGGTTCATTATTACACTTTTGACACACACAAAAATCAAGAAATGTAAACTCTTCACAGATGGAAACAAATGAAGCCTTCCCAGCAATACCGATAATCTGAGCAAGTTGAAACTGGCAGGGGTGAACCAGAAAGAATGCTGTCAATGACTTTTCTTGGAAATAATGGGCCATAATACGTCTGTCCCCAAACTTTCATAATGACCCATGTATTTCCTCCCAGGTTGGACAGTTTTGCCTCCAAAGTGGTTCTGTCCCTTGAGTGAATCCTTCACAGAATCCTGCTCTTTGTACTTGACTTGCTAAGCAGCTTCATTGGGATAAATGAGTCCCACTCACTAGATTTATTCTACATGACTTATTGGTGTTATGGTTTTATTCTGCCTAATACATGTCATTTCTTCTAATTTCCCTCATACATTGCAAATTTATTTTGTCTGATAATGGCACACTATAATATATATCAATAGATATGTATACCTAGATGTACATAGTGAAATGATCATTAAAATTTTATCTAAAATATTTGAACATTGAAAATTTATCAAGCCCTATGACTTTTCTACCATATAAGACAAGCATGCTTTCATATTTTTCAGCACTGCGATAAATTCTTCTTTTATATATCCTTTCTGTCTTTTCCAGGATGTTGGGGATGTGAGTAAAACATGTGCCAAGTCAACCATCTTTATCTAGACATTACAACTTCCAGACTTGCACTTACATCCCCAATTTACTCTGCCTACATGTGTTCTAAACTTAACACAATCTGGCTTCTCTCCCCAGCAGTCAGATTGAGGGGACTGTCCCCATGAACTGATTAACCATCAAAACCTCTGTCGATTTTCAACTCTCCAACTAGTGTTCAACACTACTGATGCCTTCTTCTTTTAAGATTTCTTCTCTCTCTAGGATTTTGTGGAAACATTTTGTTTTGATTTCTCTCCTAGACATTCTTTCTCAATTTTGTTGATTTCTTCTACACATTATTTATTTCTTTGATGGTACCATGGTAAAATCCAAATCCCTTTGATAGACAGGTTATTGATCTTATTTAATTCTATTCACTGATCTGCTTATAAACTGCCTTGTTCAGGGTGGTGAGGTTACAGTCCCTGAAGCCCGCCATGCTTTTTTTTAGATTCTGAGCATTTATTTATTGTATGCTTCCTATATAGAATAACTGCCACCTTGATAATCTTTGCTAATGTTATCCATCCTTCAAAAAGGAGCCCAATTCTCTATCCTTTATGAAGCATCCCTGACAATACCCAATTTCTTGTTTGAATTGTTTTAGCTTCTCCAGTTGAATGGTCATTTTTGGTTAACCATGAATTCCCATTTATTATTAATACCTCTACATTTATATTCTATTTCTGAGGTTAATTTCTTCAAGAGGAGAGTTTGGGTCTTATGTTTTTAAAATCTCTTCCCTCCATATATAATCTACTAATATGCACATGGAAGATGCTAACATTTTTATTTAATTGATAAACAAAAAACTAGTGATATATAACTAGCAATAATTCTTTCCTGACTAGGAAAAAAGGTGAAAATTTGGGAATTAAGAATTAGGTCCACCTTTAAATAGCCACAGGTCAAAGGTGTCACAATATTTTAATAATGACCTAATAGGGAAAATACATTAGCCCAGTTAACAGAATTTCAAACAGCATTGGGGTGTTTTGTTTGCCTTTTTTTCAGGGGGACTTTTTAGGTTCTCACTTTGCTATGGAGCAATGAAGTATCAACGTTGGTTCCAAGAGAGATGCGTGTGACTGCCAATTTACTGAGTATTTCATAGCTTCATCAAATTGTATAGAAAAGGAAAACACCCATCAGACCAGCTAGAACAGATGAGAAAGTTTCCAAGTCTGCTCTCCAGAAATGAGTTGCTATGATAACCCATTGATTCTGAATATTATATTTAAAAGAATCAAGATTTTAACAAGAAACTTAGAGTTTGACAAATTCTGTTTTCTCAGCTCACAAAACAAAGAATCCTATGCGAAATAGCTCTCTAATTGATCTGCTCTATTTTTAAATATCTATCATTCGTTTTTTAAAAAAACTTAAGTGTATAGATAATCATGTTAAATATTACATGAAGGAAAATTCATAAAATTTCTAAAAATATTGTAAAAAAATAAAGCTGTATTGTCATAGAACTGAACTCTTTAGATTTTCAAGCCTTCTGAGATTCTATGACCCAGGTACCAGAAAAGTCTGGTTGAACATCTGGTTTGGAACTTGGACATATGTGGTTAACTGTGCCTAATAGAATTCATAAATATATTACAATAAAGTGAGTGTCTAAGGAAGACAATGCCATACAAATGGGCATTTTCCAAACAACTTTTCTATTTAATAATTTTTCTTTATTCATTGTATAGAATTATTTAAAAATGTTTTTAATAAAAGAATATTTAAGTCTTCATGGTGTTTGCATAATTGTAATTGTTCTTGTTTATGTTCATGAAATTTCCCTAAACATTCATTGTCAAAAATAAATAATTTAGAGAACTAAGCACAAATTCTGTGAAGGAATATCTTTTTCCTTTCACAATTATAAAAACTTAGGAAAATGTCATTCTCTAGCAAAGTGATAGTACAGTGACTTATAGTAATATATCATGATGCAAATACTTGTTGCTGCCTCAGTTCTTTAGAACGAAGGGAGTGAAACTCAGGCTGCCTTGAAGCTGACCTTTCTGAAGTTTAGTTGACAATATTAATATTGAAATCCTATTTTCATTCTGCGCTACCAGAGAACAAAGTGTTCAATATTTACTTAGTTGTCTAAAAAATGCAGGTAAGGCTTTAAGCACCAACATTGACTTTAGTAATTATGCTTTTCTAGATTTTTTCAAAGGATTTCTAATATCTATGATTTTGTTTGGCAGAAAACACTAAATAAAATTTATTTTTCATGATCCAGTACCATTGAAGTAAACAACAGTCTGTGTAATCATAGTATTCATCATGTAAAATGAGTGAGCAGAGTATGCCCTGGAGCCAATTCTGGCCCACTGCTGATTTTTGTAAATAAAGTTTTATTGGAATACAGCCAAGCCTATTCATTTACATTCATCTATTGCTGCTTGCACCATATCTCAGCAGTGTTAAATAGTTGTGACAGAGACCGCATGTCCTCCTAACTCCCAAAATATTTACTATCTGGACCTTTATAGGAAAAGTTTGCCACTCTCTGACCTAAAATGTGACTGTCCTTTACTAGTCTCTGAACTAGACGGAATGAAAACTCCCTGGAAGTCAGTTTTGGTCAATTCCTTTTTTATACCTCCATCTATAATACAAAAGAAAATGTGTCTAAATACCTCTTACTTATCTTCTAAATGTTTACCTCCTAAATGTTTTTAAAACTTTCCCCCCTTTCTCTATTTCCACTGTCCACATCACTGTCAAGGCTTCATCATCTTCCACTACTATACTGCTGTAATAGCCATTCCACTGATTTTCCTGCAGCCAATCTTGTCCCAGGTAAATACATTATTCATTCTGCAGCTGAAGTGATATTTTTCCTTATCATGCTCTCATTCACAAAACTCTGTACTAGTGTCTCTATATCTGTTAGAATAAAAACAGAATCCCTAACACCTTGCCTCTCTCACTCTATATAATGTAACCCCAGCCTACTTCTCCAACTCATTTCATCTCATTACTCACCTTACAGTAGTATTATTTTGTTTCCTCAGATTCCTCCTACCTCAGAGCCTTTGCACAAGTTGTATCTTCTGAGTTAACACTTCTGTGCCCTCTAACTATACTCTTATCTTCTAAGACATTAGTTTTCAAACATCCGTACATCCTTAAAATCTTAGATAATTTTCTCTTTCCTGAGGAAGGCATTTTTATACAGTGTATTTTAAACTTTTATAGGCTGTATAAATTTTCCTTTCTACTATTTATCATAATGTAGGTTTTTTTGCATAATATTTGCATTAGAACATGCCTCTTGCTCTAGACTCTAAACTTTAACAGGGCAAGAACCAAATCTGTTTTCCTCACTGTTTTATCTTTAGTGCTTGGCAGATAGTCGGGCCCTAATAACTATCTGCTGACTGAATTCAGGTTCCAGTAGTGCTGTCTACGGTTGAATGGATGCCTTGCACCTCACGAGTGAAGCATACCCAACTCCCTTCTATAGACTGTGTCTTCTATCTTGCCAAAACCTGTGAAAAATGCCATTTAAATTTGACTGTACTGTATCAGTACCTAAACAAACAGAGAGGTTAATGACTACTTCAGAGGCAGGTCTGTGAGTGAAATCCATTAACATTAGTGTATTTGTGACTTCCTCGGGGATTCCTTACAGTACCACTTTACTTAAAGGTTTGCTGGTGATATCCCTGTTGTTCATTATCTGGGATAAAAGACATCCAGATAAGTACATACTATTTTAATATTATGCCTTTTGCCTACTTAATCCAAATGGAAATGTAGAGATTTCTCATGTCTTTTCACAATATCTCCGAAATGAGAAGTCCATTCATGGACTTACTCCCAAAGACGAGCATTTCTGAGAAGGTTCATGAATGTTGATGGTGTTATGTTTGTGTTTCTACTGCAGATGAAGGAGTCTGAACACAAGTCTTCATGGTCCCTCGATAATTAAAAGGACAAAGAACACAGGTTTTCTATCATTCTCTCAGCCTGCTGGGGAAACCAAAAAATTAGAATAGTAAAGCTGAAAAGGGATCAGAAGAGGTCATTTAATCAGTCTCTCTACCTGGAGACATTTGTACTTTAACCAATAATAAAAACACAGAGGACACTAACAGAATGAGGCCAGAAAGGGTAAAGGAAACTATGCCCCAGGCAAATAAAATATCCAAATCAAAATGCTATATTTTCATTTTTATCCACATTTACTATAGCTCCAGATATACTTTATAAGCAGAGAATCATCTGACAACAAATTTTACTGAAATGCTCAGGGTACAGGAAAAAAAAAATGACCTAAACTACCTGAGACAGAAAATCATCTGCCCCAGTTTCCATCTTTGCACAATTCCATATTGAGGATTTTACACTGTCCCTTGATAATCTATCTTAGATAATATCTCCCTAAAGCTACAGCATTCTTCCTGATGTCTAACATAATCTGTCTGGTTATAATTTAATCCCATCCTTCTACCCTCAGCAGAGAGGAGAGCAGCTGGCAACATCCTCTATCCTAATAATCTTCCACATAATTACAGATGGTCAGTTACCAACCCTTAGCTTTTTTTTTTTTTTTGTCTACACAAAATCAGCTCAGGGTTTTTTTAACCTCTCCCCACAGGGCATTTGTTCTTTGATATTTTCACAAGCCCCACTAGTCTGTTATGGAGATTCTCCATATCATTTTATCCTGCCTGGTGTTTCTTTTTGCTCAATATGCAATGTTATGAGAAACGAACCTTGTGCACTCTGGAAAAAACGGATACAAATTTTCAAATGGCAGATACTAGGTGTAAAAAGCCTACTTTCAAGGTACTGAGTCTAATGATAACTAAGGCAGAACCCAGGAAAATTAAGCTTGTTTTCACAAGGGGCCACTAGCTGGTTTAAAATCCAATTTACAGAAATTTTTACCCAGTGCCTAGAGTGAAGGTTAAAAAGTGAAGTGGGTAACGTCACGCATTCTCTCACAGAGCTTTGGCAAGAAGAGAAATATGAGAGAAAGATGGAGATGTGAAGATTATTTTAAAGAAACTTGAGCAGAGTTTATGGGAGCATGACAGGTAGAAAGTAAGAAAGAAAGGAGAAAAAGTGGGTAACTAGTGAAATGAGTTCCTAAAAATGGCAAGAGGGAGAGAAATGGGACGCAAAGTGGAATTAAACTAGCCCAGGCTTCTTTTTTAAAAAGCAAAATTCTTCTGTGTTGCTATGACTGTATACTCCTGTTTAATTTTGCATTTTATTCTCTGATTTCATAAGCAATTCATTTAGATTGCTACCTTGCTAGCAGTCTTTTTGGAGGAAAAAGCACAAGTCCTTCCTTTTTTCATCTTGAAGTAATTATTTACTACACTTTTATGGTATGGTCTCTTAAATAATATCTGAACTGAATAAAATAGACTCGTTTCCTTCTCAAATTCTTCAGTTAGCTTAGGCTTTAAGCTACTTTTTGTTTATTTTTGAGGTTTTAAAATACCATTCTGATTTTAGAGCCCTGTATTATTTTAATTACAGTATCACTCATTTGTAAATCTTAAATGATCTAGTTAGTTTATAAATATAATTTCCCCCTTTCTGAGCATTTATAGTTTTCTTCATGATGTGTCTTATTACAGCTTCTATTTCTTTGCAATCCATGACCTTTTTGAAAACAACATGTCCTATAAACGTACCAAAATGCTCAAAGCAATAATGTCAGATTCCCCCCCCCCAATTTTTAGTTCCCCTGAACCTGCCATGTGAACAACTGTGTTTGGTGGCCTCTTCCCTGAGGGGCTCTCTTTTATGGGTGATATCAAAGCAGAGGATGCGATTTGGAATAGACTGAAAGCAAATCCATTTTCTTAAGCTGGATTTTAATTAGTCAAATGGGACATGTTAATGTTTTCCATTCGAGGTTCAGGAGAAGGCAACCAAAACAGGGAGGAGGAACTTAGCAGGCGGAGAATCCGACTGGGAATCTCTGAACTTCTGTAGAAACGTGAGATGGCATGCCCTTTCATTTTTTATTTTTTCCAACAAAAGTATGATAAAAGAAAAAAAAAGATGCGAGAGGCGAAATGTTACCCAAGAATATAGTAGCATATGCAGCACCAAAGCTGCTAAAGGCTGCGGTCCCAGGCTTAGCAGCCTTTCTGTGCAGCACAGTTGCTTATCAATGAAGCGTGCACGCAGTCTAATTAACATAATTGGAACTACTATAATTATGCTATCATTTTGTTTACTTTAGCACATTCTGTTGAGGTATATGGGTAGCAATATTTGCTATTGAAATATTGCCCCCTTGCTGCACGCTGGTTGTTTAATCATCCTGTTTATTCTACCTTCCTTGTGGTGCTGCCCCACTACTCAAAGGTGAGGAAAGTGTTAAGTCCTTGTAGCCAGGAACATAGAAGAGAAAAACAATGAAACTAATCAGGAGCTCGCAGTCACAAAGCTCCAAGAGTGGGCAGTTTTGCAACAAGCACAATGGGAAAACAGCACTTCCCCGCTCAGAGCGTTCAATCTAATAAAATGATGAAGGAAATTGATTTCAAACAGAATGCATTCATCATACGTGGTTTGCCCCTATGTTTTAAGCAATTGAAACAAGTTATATCCTATTTCGGAAAACTGAGAATAAAGTCATAAAAGCTCAGTGGGGCTTATTCTAAGATATCCATTACTAAAATGGGACCAAAAGATTTTATTTGCTTTGACCTTTTAAGTGAGACTACAGTGAGGACGGGGAAAATGATACTCAACATTTCTGCTCCCAGTCCTTGCATTTAAAGGCACTAAAGGTTTTTTTTTTTTTTTCTGATGTCTCAGCAGAACCAGGCAGGAGATAAGAACTTCACAGGCCATCAGGCCCTTGTAAGATCTCTCCTCTCCTGCATCTTCAAAGGGAGGCAGAGAGCAGAGGGCTTGATTTTTAGAATCCGCTTACTTGGCTGTTCTACGGCAGAGAAGAGGTTACACAGGTGTTCCAGGCCTTTGAAGCTTTCTTTTTTCTCATGTTGTTTCTAAAGAGAAGGTGTGGGCTAAAGCATTTCCGATGGTTCCTACCAGAGGCGTCACGCCAAGGCAAGCAGATGTTGGTGTCACATTCACAGCCAATGAGTGTAATATCTGGGTTTTCATAACTACTCTTCTAAAGAGCATAAACAGAACACAGCATAAAGATCAATAAAACAGAGGGAGACGTGCTCAGTGCCCTCTCATCCCACTGAGTTCCCTGAATGACTCCACATCTTCCTGCTTACATTTCCTGAGCTCCCTGTCAGACACGAAAGTCCCTGAAAGAGCTGTTAATGTGTACACTCCGCCTTAAAGGTACAGCCCATGCTCCTCACCGAGGTTCACTGCGTGGCTTTAAATCATCCAGCAGATGTTTTTATTTACTGATTGTTATTTAAAATGGCTTGTAGGGTTGTCTTATTTCATTCGGATTTCATTGCTCTTGGAAGTCTTTAAACACAGGCAACACATGCATTCCTGAAGCAGAGACACAGCATCAAGAATCAGGGTTGTGGAAGTCTTTTGTGAGATCCACAAGGGATTGGTGAAGTGCGTGTACATGTTGAACCCTATTTCACACAAATCTTAAGGAATGGAAGCATTTGGATGCAAAGGGAGTACAGTGAATACTGTTAGTACTGGGTCAAGATCCCCCTTTCCTGGCTGGAATCCATACCTACCCTCCAGTTTCTGCGAATGTTGCTTGGTTAATAGCTTATAGTCACTTCCCTCTCTGAAGAATTTCGCTAAGCTGAACTAACAGAAGTCTTCTCCTTGAAGGTTACACCACACACACACACAGCTCACTACCAATAGCCGAGTTACATGGCAGTATAAAGGATCAGTCCTGGGAGGTGCCTGTGGCTCAAAGGAGTAGGGTGCTGGCCCCATATGCTGGAGGAGGAGGTTTCAAACCCAGCCCTGACCAAAAAAAAAAAATGGGCTAGTCCCCTTGACTATGGAGCAAGTCACGTCCCAGGACTCAGTATGGGATCAGCCTGAAGCTAAATCCCAGCTGGAATGGCATTCTTGGTAAATCCTTTCCCTATCCCTATCCTGCTTCCCTTATCACATTACTCTTGAGATACACCCTGATGCACTCAAATTCCTGCTCTGCTTCTTGGGAACCCAATCTAAGACAGTGGGGTCATCAATCAGTCAAAATATGGACTATTCCCTGAAGAGAGAACAGTGCTGGTAAGAGCAACAAATACACAGAGCTGAAGACGCTGTCTGCCACTGTGTCACAATTCTATTACGTCCTTTTAACTGGAGGAATAAATAAATAAACAAGCTGAATACTGCTATTATTACCTTGACAGGTAATGATGTCATCATGGGGATTGCAGGCTCCACTGTGGACATAGGGATTCAAATCCAGGTGCCTCTTTTCTCTGGTGTCTGATCAGTCCCCGAATTTCTTTGCCCCTTTGTTTTCTCATCCATAAAATGAGGACAATAATAGTGCCCACTTTGCAGGGTTGTTATAAGCCTTAAATTAGTTGATGAGTGTAAATTTTGGAATATTGTATAGTACAAATTAAATACTTAACAGAATAAGTTTTACCAGCATCATAAATATCTTTATTAACAATCGAATTAAATATTGCATGAAGAACACTTCACAAGATTCCAAAATGACCAGGTCTCCCCGTGTGCTCTGAAGCTCGAGGTAGGCCTCCTAAGATTGTATGCAACATGTTCAGAAAGCAGCTCCAGGCTTCACAGCACACAGCAGAATTTTATTCATCTATTTGACAAAAAATACGTAACAGGAACTATTCTGGACGCTGTTTATAATGAATGATCCAGGTTCCTGAATTCATGGAACTTGATTGTCGAGAAAAACAATAATCAAATAAAAAAGAGTCTGGCTAAGGAAGGATAAGAGATATGAAATTAGACAGTAATGATCTAGAACAATTTTGTCCAATAGAATTTTCTGAATTACGCGGGTGGCTTAAAGCCACAGATGCATATTGGACAATTAAAATGCGGCTAATGTGATAGAAGTAATTTCTAATTTTATTAAACTTAAATGACTACATGTAAATTTGGATTTATAGAAAGACAAGTAAGAATGGAGGAACAGACCCACACATATTCAGCCATTGGCATTATGACAAACAATTACTACTTAGAGAACCCTTCTGAGTGAGGAATGGATGGATTTTTTTAAATAAATGGTACTGGGTCATTAGAATATAAAATTAAGATACGACATTAAACGTAGCCTTCACCTCATCATATAAATAAAGCATTTCTAGAGATTGTATGTCTGAATGTTAAAGGGAGACCAATAATACTTCTAGAAAACAGCAAAGGGAAATATCTTTGCTACTTTGGCATCTGTAAAGATTTCATAAACAAGACTTGCAAATCACTAGATATACAGTAAAAAATTAAGAAACTTCATTTATCAAGATAATCATTATGAGATTCTTTTAAAGCAAGCCATGGAACATAAAAAGGTATTTGCTATATGAATAATTGACAAAATGTTTGCCTCCACAATATATAAAAGATATATATAAATCATAACGAAAAGAGAACTTGATAAAAAAAAATGGGCAAGACTTAAACACATCACAAAAGGGGATATCCAGTTAGTCATTAAACATATGAAAGGATGCTTAATCTCATGCACAGTCAAGGACATGCAAATAAAAATGCAACAAGATCAACTACCACTAGAGTTTCAGAATGGCTGAAATGTAGAAGACCAAGTATTTATGGAAATACGGTGGAATTGGACTCTTATATAAAGCTGTTGAAAATGCCAATTAGCGTAATCCGTTTTGGAAACCATTTCCATACCTTCCACCCCAGCAATTCCACTCTTGAATATACAACTGATAGAAATGTGCTCCAAAATACGTTTACATTAACATGCACGGCAGCACCATTTACAATAGCCCCAACCAGAAAACAATGCAAATGCTCGTAAATGGAATAACAAGGCTTCCTGCAAGAAATGGTTATATAGGAATGAGAAATGAATAAACCACTGCTATCTACAACGGCATGGACAAATCTCACAATCACATGTGAAATGAAAGAAACCAGTTGGAAAATAGCATATCCTGTTTGAATAGGACATACCCTGTTTATAGAGTTCAAAAACAGACAAAACAATCTGCGGTGTCAGAAGTCAAGCAAGTGGGTACCGCAGAGAAGAGAGAAAGCCTCTGCAGAGCTGAGCATATTTTGTTTCTTGATAGGTGTTAGTAGCACGTAGCTATACCATTTTCTATATGTATATTTCTCTTCAACAAAAAGCGTATTTTAAAAGGCACATCACAAAGCAGAATGTACAGTTTGATCTCCTATTCTAAAAATATATGTGTGTGTGAGCGCCCATGCAGAGAACTGAATTATCTTTAAATGTTTGGAGAGAGTTAGCTTTTTTTTTTTTTTTTAAGATTTTCATCATATTTCCTAATTCATCTGCAATAAGCCTGTACCACCGGCTAACAACAAGAAAAAAAAAGTTTCCCTTTATAAAAGCAATATCAAAAACAATGACAAAAATTAATGCAAAATGGTAGACAAAGAGAAGATTGGAAGGCCAAAGGAAGGATTATCTTTTAGAAGAGAGACCTGATTGTCTTTACATAGAAGTATGAAGGGTTGGGGAGACAGGGGCTGAGAAATCTTCGTTTTGTTGTGTCATTGTGCAAACTGAAACAACTATTTTTATCCATAGATATTATGAAAGGGATGGATCTAATCCTAATATAGGTGGTTCGCCAGATTCTGTCTTAGACAGAAGCCATTTCTTTTATGAGCTCTCTTCTCATCTCCATTAAAGTCAGAGACTTCTAATTGCCACCTTTGAAAAGCAATTAATTCTCTGTGAAAAGAATAAAAACACAGCCAGCAACACCAAAACAAGAAATAAAACTGTATAAAAATACCACCCATTTCCCCTTGGTCTATAACATCATCTGTAGACATTTTGGCATGATAGTTAAGACGCTGCATCAGGTAGCACCAACTTTCTTTTCTTTCTTTGTTTTCTGCCGCTTAACATCAGCCCTGCTCTGCTCCAGACGTATTGAAATACCCATACACTGCTTGCTTCCATATTTGTGTGATGACTTAGCCTCTTTTTCTACCTGTAAAAATTGTTCTGATGTTTTAAGGCTCAGCTCTAATAACTTTTCGGGGAAGTTGTCTAAATTCCCCTAGTTGTAGTAACTATCATCTCCCTATGTGTTTTCCAAATGCTTTGTAATAGTAAGAGCTACCATTATGCACCAAGAACTGGGCTTAATATCAATATTGCTAATCCTCAAGACTATTCTACCAAGTAGACGTAGTTACACTATTAGAACAGATAAGAACATTTTCCAAAATTCACTCATCCACTCACTAGATACGGGATACGACCTAAGTCTGTTGTCTTTAAGCCAAATTCTTATATATGCGTCTGGCACCCTCACTACATGGTACTTCTGAGGGCAGGAATCATGCTCTATTAATTTGAATTTCCCTCAACTTGGCACAAACACCACATATTATTAAGTAGTTATAAATGCTTACTAAATAACTGAATTAATTTCAATTTGGCTCCATTGCAGGAAGCATAAATCATGTTATGGGCTGAATTTTGTCTCCACAAAATTCCTATGTTGAAGTCCCAGCCCTCAGAACCTCAGAATACAACTATATTTGGAGACAAGGCCTTTCCCCAGCTAAGGTAAAATGAAGTTATATAGTTGAGCCCTGATCCAATATGAGCCGAGGATCTGGACATGGGTGCAAAGGGGATCTGGCTGTGGATGCAAATATTCAGCATTGTCTTCAAGTTGCTCACGGTACTCAGTGCAGTAAGGTGCCACACAGGTACGTAGCCTGGGAGCGGCAGGCAGACCACCACGCGGCCCCGGGGGGTGTTTGGCTCTGCTCTCCAGCTTTGTATAAACACACTCTGTGCTGTTTCTTCACACAACAGTGAAATGGCCTAATGGCACCTTTCTCAGAACATAACCCTGCCATTAAGGGCTGGATGACGGAGTATATGTCTCGCCACTTCCTCTCAATTGTTGGGCTCTTCATTATTTTTCAAATTTTTCATCACGTTTGCTCCAGTCAGAACTGAGGCCACGCCAAATCCCGGTTTGTTTTATTCTCCGCCCCATCGATAGCCCTCTCCACCCCCCCACTCAATACCAAGGAGTAGTTTTCCGTTCATTCCTTTGGTATGAGCCATTGGAAACATCGTCACAAACCATTTACAAACCCCTCCCCATAACCATATTCCCCACCCCAGCGCCGGCCTCTTCCACAAATAATTCTTCTGGAAAAAGAGGCTACATTGTTTACCAACTTCATAAAGCTGTTCTGTAAATAAACCGGTTTAAGTTTTGCCTATGATCTGCTTTTTTATTCAAAGAGCTGAATCAATAGTATGTTTTGTGACTCTGCTTAAAGGAGACACAGTTAAGAAGTTTAATGGAGACAGCATGGGCTGTACAGCAGTTGCCCAGGCTCCGTAGATGTCAATTAATTCCCCAATGTTCCCTTTTAGACAGATGTTCCCTAGGAAACTTGCCAAAACACATGCATGTTCTGTTAGCAGTGAAGAAGTTAAATAGAAAGCCACTTCCTCCTTTTCCTGAATGCATGCTTGAAAATCAGAAACTATAATTAAATGCATATGTGGCATTTTTCACAATATGTTAGGTTGGTGGTTCTAATTATTATCATACGTACCATATTTGATCTGGTAGAGCATGTGAAAATGTTTATATACTTTTACATTATGGTTTTACAACACATATAAACATTTAGGTACAAAAGGATTATAAATTTTGTTAAAGGCATTGAATTACTGTCAAAAAAGAGAGAAACTTTAGCAATTATCCCTGTATTTTTTGCAAACCTTTTGTCACAGAACAAACTGTTTCAGAAAGGAAAAACTGTAGGAGAACACAAATTGAGGAAAGGAAACTGAAATGTGTCAAATAAACAGAATATATTTTGTAGGAGCAGTCTTTTAGGGTACTGCAATGGTCTGAGAATTCGGGGACCAGACCTGCTTCTGAGCTCATCTGCTCAAGAAAGGAGATGAAGAAGCAGAGACTGGAGGGGGTGGGAACGGCCCCGTGTCCCAGAGCAGATTTCGGTCGGTGAATTATCAAGAACCTACTATGTTCCAGGCACTTTTCATATTAGAATTTTAACCTGTATGACAAACTGATTCTCACATTACAAATAAGGACACTGGTTTCAAAGTTCTAAGTAGCTTTGCCATTGCTGTTGAGCTGATAAAAGGCAGGACCTGGAGTGACAGCCAAACCCAGAAAAGGAATATAGCTCCTCTCTCCACCTCTGGGGACGAGGGTGGGCTGAGTCCAAGCTTCTCCTCCAAAGTGTTCGTGTGAAGGGATTTTGTTATTGTTACGTCCCTGACTTGCACTACCTCACAGCAAAGATGACAAGTAGTATGCAAACTAACGTTTGAGTGAATTTGCATGTCATTTCACATTGTATGGGAATGGATGGGCATCTACTCCATTCCTTCCATTTTAAAGATAAGGTAGCTGGGGTCAACTAGCCTTGCGACTACGAGCCAGGGTGTTTTGGAAACACTGCTCTCTGGCATCCTTACATCTCCAACTTTTGGAGAGAGGAGGGGGCGGGTGTAGTCCAGGATCTGCTGGATTCATTTCAGTCTCTAAACATGAAGTCATAGAGAGGGTAGGTTAGGTTGCCTCATAAGGCTGCAGAGGTGGAGAAATAGCTCCCAGGATGCTTAAACACACAGATAGCCCAGCTAATTTGGGCAGTTCTCCCCCCCCCCTTTTTTTTTTTTTTTTTGGCTTTTTTGTTTTTTTGTTTGTAGAGTACCAGTTAATCAAACTCAAACCGCTGCAGCTAATGTTGGCTATTTCCTACCTAATTGACAGGGCTGGAGTGCCCACCGGAGGGAGCCTCTGCAATCCCCAGTGTGGCTGCAGATGAATTTTGTGGTTAGAAGGAAGTTAAGATGCCCTGAAGTCTAGACACAGAGACTCATCTCTAAAGGTGGAATAAGGAGCTGTGGAGAGGGACAGTTATAAAAGCACAGCTCAGGAGCCTGCTGGCCTAGTAATGACGAGAAGCAACCGCCCTAGTGCTCCCTTCTGACTTAAACTATTAGAGGTAACCACTGTGATTTATAGAAAGATGGGAGTAGAGATCAGCTTCCTTCCTTCCTTCCTTCCTCCTATCCCTCTAATGCGTTTTGAAGTTTGGTGATATCATTGGAGACACTTTCATTCATTTCTAACTGTGGAGCAGATCATGATTACCTATGACAATAACTGCAACGTAGCTTTAAAAAATCGCATTTTAACACCATATGGTTGAATGCTGACAGGATAGAGCGCAAAGGAAACAGAAAAGTGTTTAGTGACAGAAGCGTGTTCATGAAATCCACCTTTTCCTACTCCTGCTTTCCATTTCCAAGGCTGTTTAGACGGGGATTAATGCTAGCAAGCGATCAGAACAGGACAATATTGCTACCGATCTCGCAGGAAAGAGGCAGGTGTGCAGACCAGGTGATGGAGTGACACCCAGCACCACCTGCTCTTTACAGGGCGTTTATGAGAGGAATGTTCTTTAGCCTTTCTTTTGAGTTCAGTCACCCTTCAGGTTCTCACTCCTTATGATATTTTTAAAATGCTTTCCCCATCAAAGTGCATCCCTGGGGTGGGGAAGTGACCTCAGGAGATGATTCGCTACATCCCCAAAGGCACCCCAAATTAGGTCCATCATAATAATTTAGCACTGAGTACAAGTGCTATCTAAGAGCTATGCAAAGCATAACAGCATCTATAAGGAAGGGGATGGGTGTGGATTGGGAATGGTCGGTCCCTGGCAAGTGGTAAAGAGAATGCCCAGAGATCTTTGCGACAGACCGGCAGAGTCTCAGTATCTCACACAAGCCTCACAGCAGCCCTGCAGAGGAGAAACTATTGCCCCTTAATTTATATAATAGATTGGGAAACTGGAGATCAGAAACGTGAAATAATTTTCCAAAAGGCACATAGCTAATAAAGTCGACCCAGGTTACCTGATTCCCATGTCGTGGTTGATAATTTAATTTTCAAATCTATATACCACGATTTTGAAATTCCAGGCAAGACAGTGAATTGAATTTCCTGTAGTGAAAGAGTTTGAGAAAGCAACGAGAGGAGACTCAGGTGCCTGACATCCCTCAAATCGAGGAAGAGAGGGCTGGAGGCAAGAACAGACCAAGCATCAGCCAATGGGAAAATATGGATTCCACAAAAGCCAGGATGCCTTCTGGACACGGTGCCACTGGGCTCAGTTGCACTGTCCATAACAAACATTCAGTAGTGCTTGGGTCAGAGGCAAGTTGCCGGCAATGAACCCCCAGTGCTCTGACTCAAACTCTCTTTCCTCCACCCCCAGGTGCAGAACGCCAAAGCTAGTCAAATAAAATTATGGTAATTCTAATTTTTTGACGTTCTTCATTTGAAAATAAAAGGATTGGACAGAAGCCAACATCAATCTCCACTCCAAATTTATTTTAAATCTGTCTTGGGTAAACATAGACTGCCTTATGCAAGGATGAGCAAGAAGAAATCACCATGCTTTGAAACTATCTCACAGTTCAAAAGAAAGGGACAATTCTGAGATCATCGCAGGTGTCTTCTTTTGAAATAGAGTTACTACAAGGACAAGGAAATTGTGATGTGTTTTTAAATTCTAACACGAGTTCTCATATACACACAAGAGAACACTAAATCAAATAAAATGCAGTATTAACTCATAAAGAGAAAAGGATCATGGATAAGAAAATTTGTACGATGTGAAAGACATGATTTTGTGACTAAAAATTAGAGTGTTGTCTTTTCCCCACATACTAGATATAACGGAAAATGAGTTTTGTAAAGTAGAGGACAGATTTAATATCTTCATACAGTGTTCAGAGGAGCAAGGGATAGAGACTTTGAGTGAAAGGTGAGAGGCAAGAATATCAGATCCAATGGAATAGATATTTAGGATTTGCATTTCTGTGCAGAGGTTCCTGATATTTCAGACATCCAAGGGGATCAGAAAATATAAAACGTAACCACTTCCTGAAAGTTGTTCCTGAAAAGAATTGTTTGAGTATGAGCTCTAACAAATTAAGACAGAAAACAAAATAAATTCACAAACGAGGGCTATAGATATAAAAGATGTGGGTGAGCAACGAGATGGGTTAAACAAGAGTGTGCATAATTTCTAATGTGAAAACTTAATACAAGAGTGAAAATATTCTTCAAAGACTAGATGGATAGTACAAATTAGTAGCAATAGTGTTTAAGTAAAATCTCAGGTATACGTATTATACATTGGAGATATGTATTTTTACACATGTCCACATCTATATATTCAAATATCTGCGTCAGTTAGATCTGGGTTTTGTTTATTTGTTTGTTTTGTTTTGAGACAGAGTCTCACAATGTTAGAGTGCCCTGGTGTCACAGTTCATAGCAACTTCAAACTCTTGGGCTTAAGCAGTTCTCTTGCCTCAGCCTCCCAAGTAGCTGGGACTATAGGCACCTGCCACAATGCCCAGCTATTTTGGGGGGGCAGCTGTCATTATTGTTTAGCAGGCTTGGGCCAGCGTCGAACCCACCAGCCTCAGTGTATGTGGGTGGCGTCCTACGCACTGAGCTACAGGCTCCGAGTCCCTCAGATCTGAGTTTGAATTCTAGTTTTACCACTTAGTTTCCTGTGATCTTAAGCAAATATCTTTACATTATTTGCATACACACATACCCTACACATTTATTTAGTAGACACACAATAAGACAATCCAATAAAATGTTAATAATCGTTATCTCTACTTGACAGGAATACGTGAAAATTTTATTTCCTCAATAAATGTTTTGACTTGCTCAAGTTTGCAAACTGAACATTTATCACTATAATGGTCACAAAATGTTATTAAATATAAGAAAATACAAAGTAAAAATTAAAACTATAATTCTAGCTCAGGATCTTTACCTCTAAAAATCAAAACTGCACAATTAGGAACCTGAATTGAGTTTTAGCTGAACTATGTTGATAAGTTTATTAATGACAGATGCCCTTCTGTGCAGAAACACAACTTGGAATTTCAACATCACTTCAGTAGTATTATTGCCACTGTTGAATGTGCTGTGAATTACTGACATCATTGAGAGACAATGGAGATGGAGGTTGAGAACATGGGCAGAGGGTCAGACTGTCTGGGCCTATCTACACTTACACCATGCTACCCAGGTACCCAGGGTGAGATTGTAACTTCTCTGGGCCTCACTTTTCTAAACTGTTAACTATGAGTGCTTAGCTGACAGGTTGACTTCAGAAAAAAAAGCCAGATAATGGCTAGTGAGGAAGCTGAAGGTTGGGGGAGTTGCAGAACCCTTCTTCAAAGGGGGAGGTAACCAACTGCAGACCCCAGCCCCATCCATCTCCTTTAGTTCCTCCCTAAGCCTGGAACCCAGCCAGAGGCTAAGGATTCTGCCAATTATTAACTTCATCTACCAGCCTAGATTGAAATGGTATCTAGTAATTTACTCCTGACATCAGCTTTCTTCCATTTATGGACACATCATGTATTTAAAGTTTTTTGAAACTGTTCTATGGCATTTTCATTACCATATTCTGACCACTTCAAGTTTCTATTCAGTACAGCCCCTAGTGGGAGGCTGAGGCAAGAGAATCATTTAAGCCCACGAGTCTGAGGTTGCTGTGAGCTATGATGCCACAGTGCCTAGAGAGGGCAACATAGTGAGACCCTGTCTCAAAAGATAAATAAATAAATAAGTGAACTAGGAAAGCATAAGCATGTGATTTTTATTTTAACTCTGAAAAACGTATTATACCGATATCATCATCTAGAGTGGTAGATAGCAATGGCCTCTCAAGCACCTTTAAAGTCTTACGATGGTACTAATACTTGCTGTAGAGATAAATGAATTTGTTGAAAAAGAGAATGTGAGTCACAGCCACTGTGCCCAGAGATTTCTGGATTTGTTTTGCAGTTGTTATATTGAGAATATTCACTCTCGTCATTCTTCGTTTGGTTGCTTTGTTCTTTTGGTTTCTGCCCCTCTTGCCCAATTAGAATCAAGTATGAACCCAGCATTTGTGGGGCTGACTTGAGGCTTCGTTAACTCACCAGATAAATTATTTCATTTTTAAGTAGCTATGCTTCCAAAAACTCATTAATAAGACAGGTGTTTAACCTCTAGTCCTGCATCTGACTCAGTCCTATGATAGCACCCAGTATCCAGAAAGTATCAATAGAACATTTTGGTGTGATTTTTTTTTTAATTGAACTATCATCAAACCAATTGCTTAATTAACTTTATCTTTCTTTTTCTTCTTTTAGGTCAACAGACTTTCAGGATCTACTGAACTGGAATAGAACTGGAAAAAGACATGTTTAATTATTCTCACATCAGAAATTCGCAAAGGCTATATAGAACTGATTTTGCTCATGGAGCAATTACAAAATACGTACATACGTGTTTCAATAGGATACATTTTATGTTAGGGAACTATGTGGTCAATACCAAAAATATAGTCTCTCTGAGAAGTACACAATTCTTAACATGTTGCTCACAAAATGTCTGCAGCAGTATGCTAATACTTTTTTGAAAGAGTGAAATTTGCAATTGGCAACAAAAAAATTTTCAAGGACATCCTCAGAAGGAGAGCACCATATTTTCAAACCTGGGACAGATGTGCAACTACTTGAGGCTCAGTTCCTTGAGGCCTGTTTTGTACTGTGAAGTATCACCCAGATGTTGCTACCTGGAAGGCCTTCAATGACTCGCATACTCTGTCTAACATAATAGGAGAGTGACCCAGCTCCTTAGTTCAGAGGAGCAGCACAAACGTAGCAGAAAATGCAGTCATGCAGCATGGCAGCCAGTTCCTTGTCTCTCTTTTCACCTTGGTAATCAACGGAATCATGTTGCCTAACTCAGGATCATACTCTTGTGCTCTATTTATTTTCATCATGCTCCACTGCCATAAGGTTAGTCAAACGGACAGACGGTAACCTCCACCCCTCCGTCCTCCAGAAACACTTAAGTCTGTTTGATCTGATTTAACTTCAGTGCATATGGGCCTTACACATCTTTGCTAAAGACCGCGAACCTTAAGGTTCTGAAAAGGGCACTGCGGAATCTGATGAATTTAAAACACAGAGACGTGAAAACCAAGAATTTCACAGGATTGCTTTCTTTAAACGTGCTTTATTAGTCAAGACTTCCAAAATGAGGAATGTACCAGAGGTAACGCTACTACAAAGAAGAAAAGTGCTTTTCTTCCCCAAACATATGCTTTGCAGCTGAGCTGTGCTCTCAGTTTTGAATCTTGTTTCATGTGGCAGTCTGATTCTCTGTTTTGGCTCGAAGCCCAAACATCTCTGATGATGCCGTCCCTATCTTCCCAAGCTTTAGAGTCAGAGACTGAAACGTTAAACCGAACACAGTAAAATATTAACATGAGACGGAATCTCCAGGCAATAAAGAGCTCACATAACAAGTTTATCCAAAGGAAAAAATAAAACAAGTTATTCTAACTATTTGGAAAACCATTTGGGGAGTGTGTCTGTGTGTTTTCCATAAATATTCCTTCCTCTTTATTTTGAAAAGTGAGTGAGGTGAGAAGGGAAATGCAGAGAATGGAAGAGGATGGGGAATTTTTGAAAATTGGCAGAACAAAATGTGACGATTCAAGAAAGTGTTGATGGATGGAGAGAGGAATGTCACAGTACGAGGAAGAGTGGTTAGTGTTGTTAACAGAGATTTCTAAGGTGCATATGCTTTAATGCTAATTCAATTGAAATAGATGTAACTGTTTCTGGAGAATGAAAAGGTTAAGGTTAGCTTCGACATGTTCTGCCTACCATATGTCAGTGGTTTATGACTAAAATAATTGCCGCAGTGCTTCCTGCACTTGGGAGGAGAGAAACTAGAGAGAAAGGGAGCACATTTGCAGGCTTGCTCTTTCATAAGGTTTTATGATTCCTCAGTAAGCCTGACCTTGTTCCTGATGAGTCTGAATCCTATTTTCACAAGTTTCTTCTCAATGCTCACAACTCCACTCAGTTATGAAGGGGCCTGACCTTCGTATTCTCAACTTTCTCTTTATGAAACCCAAATATTCACAGGCCTTGTTGTGCTGTGGGTAAAAACGTTAGGTTGCACAAACATTTGCACTAAAATTTCATGAAGCCACAATCCCTATCTGCTTCGATAGCACTTCGGCTTCTCCAGCTCCTCCCTGCACACCACACCCCAAGCTGCTTAGGGAAGGGTCATGAACACAGTCTTTCCATATGTCCACATAGGAGAATCCCTCTGTGGACACCACTGCTCTTCTGGGACCTGCAGGCTGTGTAGGTTGACCTTCTCCTCAATCCCCTACAGCTGCTCTCTGTCCTCCACCACCCTATGAACTGAAAGACTTTTTTTTTTTTTAATCTGACTACTTTATTGAGTCCTTTTCTGTAGCAGAATTATGAAGATAAAATGTTCCTCTCTGGAGCACTATTGGAAAGACTCCTAAATAGAGTTGTTTGGTGTATAGTGACCTATGGCATTCAGTGAGTGCTCTTTCTGTTTTATTTGCTGCATTATCTACAATTCTGATGTCCCAGAAAATTGAAGCTAGAAGTACATTCACATGGTAGATGATATAATCAAGATTCATACTCTCTATAAAATATCTACTCTAGAGTCTTCAAGCTCACCCTGCCCAGTTTCTTCTTTCCTTTAAGAGATACCCTCAGCCCTTCTGCCCATGGATGTTCCTTGAGGGTCCACCAGAGCACAAGTCTGTTAAGGAATTCCTGCATTCTATTAGAAAATGCGACCTCTTATGAGTCTCCATCTCATGGTGGTTTGAGGTACCAGAAGTATCAAGGCTACAGATTAGCTACAATTCTCTTAAAATTTAGGCCAACTTTACCTCATTTTAAAAAAATACTTACTGTTTTTTAAATACAAGTGGATCAGCATAATCTTTATCCTTATCCTCTTCATGTTGAATAGGCTGAGGAAGAGAAGAAAGAGAAGGGCCTGGTCTTAAATTCATGTTTAAGTTGACCCATGCAACTCTCACCTGTGTCATTCAAAGGTAAACTATAACATTTTGTTTTGTTTTGTTTTTGAGACAGAGTCTCCCTCTGTTGCCCTGGGGCAGAGTGCTGTGGTGTCATAGCTCACAACAAATTCAAACTCCTGTGTTCAAGGGATCCTATTGCCTCAGCCTCCCAAGAAGTTACAGTTGCCCACCACAATCCAAGGCTAGTTTTCTTTTTCTTTTTTTTTTTTTCTTATTGTTGATAGAGACAAGGTGTCAGTCTTGCTCAGGGTGTTACCTCAGTTTTTAAACTGGGTATTTCAATGGGGATTGAAGATGCAATAGATTTGACATTTCTAAAACAAGTTTGAGATCAAAATATAAATTCCTAAAGGAAAATAAATAAGAATTTGCTTAATGACTATTATCTCCCTACTTAGCTTGAGGTTTGAGTCAAGCATGGAGGTCAAGGAAGGCATTTTAGAAAGGCTCTCGTTGGAAAAAAAAGAAAGAAAGGCCTTGTTGGAAAAAATTGTGGCATGCTTTGTCCCACCATTCTGAGGTCTAATGACAAAAGCTCCCAAAATCCTTGTTTTGTGTTTCCTATTGCTGGAGCATTTACAGTGGACTCACACTAATGTCTCCCTGTTAAATACAAAGGTAGACAAAATGGCTGTCTGCTCCATGATTGAGAAGTTATTACAGGGCCAGAAATAGCTCAAGTCATATGATTTGTTAAGGCAGTGTTCAAGGCCTATGTAGAATAGGTAAGTTTTGCCCAAGAGAGATATCTAAAGTCTCCAAACAGACCTAGGTATAGAGTAGTTGAAGAAGTTTGGCCAAATAGGGAAGGCTCAAGACCCATCTAGAGTAGTACTAGTGAAACAAAACTCTTTCCTTACCTGGCCCCCTTCCAGGTCACCTCATCTCATATCACTCACCCTCCAAAGTTAGTACCCATCAAGTAGGGGAGAAAGTGGAAGGGAAGGAACTACCCACACTTGCTTCCTCCAAGGAAGATTATTCTTTCTAAGAGTGATACTTGTGGAATGTAAAAGAACATTTTTCAATGAAGGTTTCAATTGAATGTTTTATTTTCTAAATTGAAACTCTGTTTTATGATTTGAATAAACTAGAAAGTCCCTGACTAGAGAGTCATGGGGCTGCCAAACTTTTATTCAGAGTTTTTGAAAACTAACCCCATTAAACAAAGATTAAAACAAAATAATAAGAGTACAAAATAAAGTTGCTTATAGATTTGATGCCTGTAGCTCAGCAGCTAGGGCACCAACTACATACATTGGAGTTGCTGGTTTGAATCCAGCCCAGGTGTGCCAAACAACAATGACAACTACAACCAAAAAAAAAAAAAAATAGCCAGGTGTTTTTGCAGGTGCCTCTAGTTCCAACTATTTGGGAGGCTGAGGCAAGAGAATCACTTGAGCCCAAGAGTTTGCAGTTGCTGTGACCTGTGACACCATAACACTTCACCCAGGGTGACAGCTCGAGACTCTGTCTCAATAACTAACTAACTAAATAAATAAATGAATGAATAAAGTTGCTTTATGAAAATACTCAATAATCCTGTTTGCTCAATACACTAGGTACAGTAGTTACAAATCCTACATGATACTGGGGTAAAAGTATAGGTCACAAATCCTACATGATAGTGATGGCAAGTATCACATTCATGGTTGTCATGTGGTTGGATCCATTTTCTTCTTAGTCATTCAGATCTATGTGACACTTCATGCTTCCTATTAGAGCAAATTCTGTAATGTTTCCAATTTCACTAATTATAGCAAAGTTGTATAATTATACAAATTTTGAAGCTTAAAGTAACCTTAGAAGAATCTAGTCCAGTGGCTCCCAAACTTTTATATGGAAATTAGTTCAATATGTATGAAATGAGGCCTGACTTTCAGTATTTGTAACAAGCTCTCAGATGATGTCAATGCTACCTGTCCGTGGACCATACTTTGCCTGAATTGCAAGTCCCTCAGAGCTGCAAGTCCCCTCCCAAAGACTGGAGCATTCAAGGGTTTCACCTGAGAGACTACAGCTTATCACAGGCACAAAAGCACTTCTCTGCAGTTGGCTGTCTACTGAAAGCATTCCACTGACTGGGAGAACAATTCTATAGCTCCTTACAGCATCTACCAGCTCAATCAAACGGGGCATGGCTGATTCCTACTCCCAAGCATCACCCACCATCTTGGAAATTGAAGAGGGGGGGTCTATTTTATTTATCTGCCTACTTTAGCTTTCTTTTGTATGACATATCTTTTTCCGTCCTTTTACTTTAATCTTATATATATCCTTACAGATAAAATAAATCTGCTGTGGGAAATATATAGTTGGATCTCTGTTTACATTTAAAGTAATTTTTGAGATAGGAACTTACTATTCTATTCTCTTCGTTGTTTTCTAACTCCTGAATTTGGTTTATTCCATTCTTGGTGTATTCCATTATAGAAGTGCTTAGCAGGTGTCTGAGCCGAGTAGAACTCAGAGGTTTTCTTCCCCACCTCTAGAGGGAGCTGGTGGGAGGAGTGTTGAGGCCCATTCTCCAAGACCGAAAGGCTGCTTGCGAAGGAGTGGACAAGCTTCCCTGACTGGCTGTGGGACATGCACTCTGCCCCTCTTTCGTTGCCCCTGGTCTCAGGTCACTGACCATACTGCTCTTGGTTGCTGTGGTGCCACCAGGAGGGGATCCTCTTCCCCTGTTCCTGACAGTGTGAGAGGGATAGGTGCTTCCCCCATTAACCACGTCTCAGACGCCCACAGTTTTCTCCCCATCAATTCTTCCCTTGTGGGCTCCTAACGGTCCAGCTCCCCCATCCGCCCCATCATGTGTCCCAGCAACCTGTTGGAGTCCTGGGGACATGGAATCTGGCCTGCATGTCTCACCCGCAGGCATGCATTTCCCTGAAATGCTGGTGGGCAGCTCCCAGATCAGGCACCCTGGGTCTCCTGCAGGTCCTCAAGGGGAGAGGCATGGGCCTCAGTTTCTGTGGAAATTTCAGAGGGCAGGATGTACCAGCTAGGGGGGGAGGGGTTCCTGCTGTTGGCCAAATTTTCAGCTCAAACCTCTCTTCCAGTTGCAGTGGGTAGGGAAGGGGTGGGGAGAGATAAGAGACTGCATAGAAGAAAGCTGGCTTTCTGATCTTTGTGGGCACTCTCCTTGGAGGGGAATCCAGCATGTAGTATCCAAGCTCTGTGATCACACAAGTTCTCCCTTCATCTCTGCCATTACTGCAGTGCTTAGGGTTATGAGGGTAGAAGAGCTTCCAAGTAACTTGGTAGCTTGTTGATCATCAGAAGAGTATGGGAAGGAAAAGGGAACTCTCCTACATTTTCACTGGGCTCCAAGCCTCAAGGCTCTCTGAGTTTGAGTTTCACTGATATCTTCCTCTCCTTTGTCCTCTACCTTCTCTGATTTGCAATTTTCCCTCCATGAGGTCCTCAGCAGGCTCCAGTACTTCTTCCTCCGAAAGGTACCTGAAGTGTGTCCTTTTTCCCCTCTCTTTCATCTGGAAACTTTCTTTCCTTCTGGGCTTATCCAGAAAGTGATGTCTCTAGTCAGACATCTTGCCCTGCTCCCTAAGATATTTTTTCTTTCTTTTTTTAAAATTATTTTTTCTTTGTATTGTGTGGGATTCATTGAGGGTACAAAGAATTGGGCTATACTGATTGTATTTGTCAAAGTCCCTTTTAGAATTGTGTCCTGCCCCCAAGAGGTGTGCCATACACCTTTACCCCCATCCCTCTTCCTCCTCCCATCTCCCTACTTGCTCATTTCTAAGATATTTTTCAAAAGAAGACAGAAATATGGCCAACAAATGTATAGAAAAGTATGCAACATCACTAATCATAAGGGAAATGTACATTAGAACCACAGTGAGATACCACTTCACTTCTATAAGAAGGACCATTAATGAAAAATTTAAAAAGAATAGATATTGTCATAGATGCAGTTAAAAAGGAATGATTATAGACTGGTGATGAGATTGAAAATTAGTATAACCTTCTGGAAAATAGTATGTAGAGTCCTCAAAGAATTATTAATAAAGCCAGGAAAAAAAAGTCATAAGAAAAGAACACTAGAGTCTAAAATAGATGTAAAAAATCCTAATAAAACATTAGCAGGTACAATTTAGCAACATAAGAAAGATTACATACCATAACTAAGGAATATTTTACCCAGGAATGCAAAGATGGTTTAACAATAAAAAAATATCAGTTAAGTGATTCTCACTAGATAAAAGATTTAAGTTTGAGACATGAAACTATAAAAATACTAAAAGAGAGTGTAGGAAAAATGCTTGAAGATATTAGCCTGGGAACATATTTTATGAGGAGGACCTCCCTGGCAATTGAAGCAACACCAAAAATATATTACTGGGATTTGATCAAGCTAAAAAGCTTCTGCACAGTTACAGGCATGGTCAGTAAAGCGAACAGCTGTCATACAGCCCTCAGAATGGGAGAAGATTTTTGCAGGTTATAGTTCTGACAAAGGCCTGATAACTGGAATCTACAGCGGACTCAAAGTAATCAATAAGAAAAGAACAAACGACCCCATTTCTTTGTGGGAGACAAAGAAATACAAGAGACTTGAACAGAATCCTCTCTGAAGATTACAGGTGAATGGCCAACAAACACATGAAAAATGCTCATCATCTTTAATTATCAGAGAAATGTAAATCAAAACCATGTTGAGATATCATCTAACTCCAGTAAGATTAGCTCACATCACAAAATCCCAAAATGGTAGAAGTTGGCGTGGATGCGGAGAGAAGGGAACACTTCTACACTGCTGTTAGGATTGCAAACTAATACAGCCTTTATGGGGAAAAGTATGGAGAATTCTCAAGGAATTAAAAGTTTACCTACTGTTTGATCTTGCAATATCATTACTAGGTATCTACCCAGATGAATAAAAATAATTTTACAACAAAGACATTTACGCCTGAATATTTAATGCAGCCCAATTCATAATTGCCAAGTCATGGAAGCAGCCCAAATGCCCATCAACCCATGAATGGATTAATAAATTGTGGTAGATGTATACCCTGGAATACTATTCAGCCATAAAAAGATGGAGATTTTACATCTTTAATGTTTCCCTGGATGGAGTTGGAACATATTCTTCTTAATGAAGTATCCCCAAAATAGAAAAAAAACCCAATGTACTCAATGCTATTATGAAATGAATATATAATCACTTATACATTCATACAAATGATAAAACACAAACATAGTCCACCAAGAAGGAGGGGAGAGGGAAAAGATGGGAGGGGAGGAGGGTGTTTGGTGGGATCTTGCCTAATGTGCACAATGCAAGGGTACATTTCAAAACAACTAATAGTAAATTATAAATGTCTTACCACAAAAAATAAGTAAGTGAGGTGATGGTTATGTTAATAAGTTTAAGAATTCCACATTGTACATCAGGTGATCACATGGTACCTCATTAATGTATACAGTTATGATTTAATAAAACATTAAATTTTAAAAAAGAAAATCACTTAATGCAATACTACATATTCACAGAGGATCAAAACCACCTAATCATTTCAATGGATGGACAAAAATCACTTGATAAATTTTAACAATTATGTTTAAATAAAAAAAAACTTTCAACAAACTAGATGGGAACTCCCTCAATCTTTTAACAAGCATCTGAAAATACATCCACAGGTAATATCATACTAAAAATGTTGAGGGACTGAATATGCCTGCTTTCCATGTAGGGTTAAGAACAAGGCAAAGATATCTAATATTGAAATTTCTATTCAGCATAGTGTGGAGTTGTTTAATGGGTACAATAAAGAAAAAATGGATACAATGTTTTAAAAAGTGATCCATATAGGAAAGAAGTAAAGCTGATTTTTAGCAGACAACGTACTCCTGTTTGTAGAAAATCTCAAGCAACTACTAAAGTTACTATTAACTGAGTTTAGCAAGGATATGAGATAAAAATATCAGAATATAAAAATCAGTTGTACTACGTATTTATATACACTAGCTACAAACAATCCAAAATGAAATTAAGACATCAATTTTATTGAAGTTAAGATTTCAAAAGGATAAAATACTTCAGAAAATGTTAACAAAAATGTAAGACAAATACTGAATCTATGATTGTTGAGAGAAATTAAAGAAAATATTAAAAAATGGGGAGATAACTTATTTTCATGAATTAGAAGTTCTATATCATCAAAAGCAGTTCTTTTCAAATTGATCATAAATTTGATACCATCCCTATCAAAATCTCAGCTAGCTTTTTAATCAAAATTCCTAGGCCAATCCTAAGCTACATATATAGAAATGCAAAACAGTTAGAACTGCCAAAATAACCTTAAGAAGAATAAAATTACACTACTAATTTCAAAACTTACTGCAAAGCCACAGTGATTAAGACGATGTGGTGTTATTAACACATACAAATCAAAGAAACAGAATAGAGAATCCATAAATAAGTTCTTACATTTATTCAATTTCAACCAGAATGCCAGTGCAATTCAAAAGGAAGAAGAATAGATTTTTCAACAAATGGTGCTGGAACAATTGGACATATCTACATCCCCCCCAAATATTTTTATTTAAAACTATACACAAAATTTAACTCAAAATCTATATTAGACCTAAATATAAGGGCTAAAAACTTAAAAATGGGATTTTAACCTTGTAGTAAGCAGAGACTTTTAGAAACAGCACAATCCATAATAAAAAAATTGGTAAGTTAGATCTCATCGAAATGAAAGATTTCTGTTCTTCCAACAATATAATTAAGAAACCAAAAATACACGCTACTACTGTATGGGATAAAATATTTACAAATCAAATATCTGATTAAAAAACTCATAAACAGAATATTTAAAGAGCTCTTAGGAAGCAATAAAAAGGGCAAACAACCCAATTAAAAAATGGGCAGCAGATGGGAATAGACATTTCACTACAAATCCTTTTGAATGGTCATAATGAAAAAGACAAGTCAATAGTAACTATAGCAGAGCCCCCCCATCTTTAGTTGTGCCTTACATGGTTTTAGTTACGTATAGTAAACCTCTGTCTGGAAATATGTAATTGAAAATTACAGAAATAAACAAGTCCTAAGTTTTACATTGCACATTGTTCTAAGTAGTCTGGTGAAATCTCACACCTTCCCGTTCCATCTCTCTGGGACATGAATCATCCCTTTGTCCAATAGAGTCATAATAGTCACTTAATCATGGCTGGATGATCCAGGATCACCCAAAGCAGATAAGTCTCCTTCCTAGGTACCCTCGGAAGGTCAGTAGTAACCTAACATGATGTCACAATGTCTGTGTCATTCATCTCATCACGTTGGTTTTTTATCATCTCCCATCATCACAATAAGGTATTTTGAGAGACACAAAGAGCACGTTCACATAACTTTTATTATAGTCTACTATTATGTTTTATTATGGTATTGTTGTTAATGTTTCACGGTACCTAAACTTTATCATAGGTATGCACGTATAGGAAAAAATACAGTATAGGTAGGACTCAGATACTATCGAAATTTCAGGCAGACACTGGGAGTCCTGGAATGTACCTTCTGCAAGTGAGGGGCGCCACTGTATTGAAGAAGAGTATTTTAAAAGGGTACAGCCAGTTGGAAAGTGGTTTGCCAGTTTCTTAAAAAGTTAAATGTAAACCAATCATGCAACCCAGAAATTTCACTCCTAGGACTATACTCAAGAGGGAGTGAAAACTTATGTCCACATAAATTGTACATGAATGTTCATAACAGCCTTCTTCATAATAGTCCCAAATGGAAAATAGTACAAATATCCAACTGGTTAATGGATAAATAAAGCCCATACAAATGGTAATATACGTAATGCTACCTAAACGTTAATGGGATTTTACATGTGCCAATGTCCTATGTAATACACATGTGTGTTCTTTAATTGTTACAACCTTCTTATGATTATCATTATTTCAGCTTACGAGATTAGTAACTCTTTCTGTGAACGGCCAGACAGGTAAGTATTTTAGGCTTTGTGGACCCTGCACTATCTGTTGAGTCCGTACTCTATGCAAATGAGTGGGCATGGCCGCCTTCCAGCCAACATGCAAATGAGCGGGCATGGCCGCATTCCAGCCTGCTGGCTGGATTTGGCTCACGGGTCTAGTTTTTCAACCCTGTTTTAGATGATACTACTAATGATTGGTGTGATTATGTAATTAGCTCAGGGTCATTCAGCTCACAGGAGGCAGAGCAAAATTTTATATTCCAAATCTTGGTTTGTCAACTCTCAAACTCCTTATCCTGAATACTGTCCTGTGCTGCCGCAAACCACTGCGCTAGTCATACATCTGTGTGGAATGAATGAAAAATTCTATTATTATGTTCATTTCACTGGAATAAAAGTTTAATAAGATTTCACTAAGTCAGCATCTAGACTTCTGACTCTGACTCTTATTCTAAACTAAAAGTTGATCAACCTGTGAAAAAATATTTTCTCAGGTCTCTGTGTACTCCTTTAGAGGAGTATCAAGTCTGTATCTGCAGGACAGACCTGCAGCTAGCAGAGGAAAAGCAGAGCTGGACCAAGAGCTTTACTTGGCATTATTTGGCTTCTCATCTGCAGTGGCCTCGCCTCGGCCCACTATCATTTCCTTTAGGGTCTGACAATGGATTAATGCATTTGGCTTTCTAGGGCTGTTCAGTCCTAACCCTATTTATATACCCGTACATTAGAAATTCAAATATCCCAGAAACGGCTCTCTCAAATTCGTTACAAAAGACTAACAATGTTTTTTCACACTTGGTTGAAAAAATTGTTTTCCAGCTGAGATACTGTCTTTTAATTTTTAACCAAAAATACATACAATAAGAAATTTAAAAATTGCTGACACATCTTTGTGCCAGGAATAATAGCATTTCTAAGATGGTTAACTATTATTTTTCATAAACCAGAGGAATGAATAGCTACAGCATTGTTACTTAGAATTCAGAGCTCGCTGGTATTAAAAAAAAAAAAAAAGACATGTGGCATCCGGAAAATGTAATTAATTTGATGGTATAAGCCTTCATAAATTATCAAGTATTCCCAGTAGCAGCCATGAAAAACTTAGAGAGAACATGAGCTGCCTTTAAATTACTTAGTTGTCTCACAACCAGAATTATTTTAAGGTGGTTGTGTGGCTGTTGGTATTAAAAGATGTTTGAGTTTTTATTACCACTAGTGGCCAGCTCCACCTTTAAATAAGGTGATAGAGATTTGGAGTCACACGCAAGCCAGCATCAGTATCTCAATGCTGTCATTCTGCTTGCTAATGAACTGCAGTTACAGAAATTAATTATGGGGGAAAGGTTGCTGTTAGCTCCACCAGGAATGAAGTCTCCAGATTCCCAATCAAATGCTGAGGAGGAAGAGCAGAAGTTCCTGGGGCTCCACCTCCCTGAGCTCTGCTCCTGTTGTGCTCATTCTGCCAGGCACAAACAACATGCCTGACTGCACAGTGGGGGGAAATGACTTTGGGAAGGAGGTTTTTGATATTTACAGCAAGTGTAAAAAGCGGTCCCAGAAAGCAGAACAATCCTGGAGCTAGAACAATTCCTAGGGAGACCTGAGTAATCCCATTCTGGGCCAAGAGGCTCTGAGAGACAAAGAATGTACCTTTGAATATCTATGTCGTATTTTAAAAATAAATGAGGTGACGTTTCTAGACATTGATTGTAATTAATACAACGCATAATTTTATCTTCTGAAGAATTATATATTATATTATTTTAATAATATAATTACATAATTTTATCTTCTGAAATAATAAAAGGTACTTAGAACTTGCAAAATATTTAGGTAGGCTTTGAAGACCATCTTTCAGTATAATAACCCTTTGCTACTTAGCCATGGAGGAAAACAATGTATCATCTTCCCTTGCTGGAAAATGGAGTAACTAGCCTTAGGAGGAAGTTAATTGAATTTGCCGTCCTGGAGGTATTATGGCCTAACCTGCCTGCCTACTTTTTTTGTTGGTGTTCAAGTATCTCCATAAGTTCTAGTGCTAGGCAAGTTTGAAATTCTTTTTAGCCCTGTTAATTGTTCACTATAAATAAGAATAAGGCATTTGTGAAAGGAATAACAAATTAGAAAAATAGAAGCATAAATGATGTGACTTAGATCGAAAAAACCCCAAATCTCAGAAGATCATTTCACATATTTTTTTTAAGTGAGGGTTGGAAAAGAAAATCTAAGAATAAACTGGCCTGTGTTAGAGCAGGAGCTTGGAACCTTCAGAGTTAAACTGGCCGTTTTCCCAGCAGCACAACTGCCTACAGTTGATTCGCAGGCAATTTTACAGAAACAGCCTTGTCCTCTCACTAGCTGGAAATAAGAAGGAAAAGATAAATGGACTCTGTGGATCACTTGTGTGAGATGGGGTTGATAGGGGTGAAGAGCACTACTCTGAAGACATTGATTATTAATATGCTCCCTACTCACTGCAACGTCAGAGCAATGAGGCTGTGAAACTCTGAAAATGCTAAAGAATGCTTTTATAAAACTGCTGTAACTATCAACTCTTGAATATTAGATGAAAGTATTTTTGTTCTTCTCTTTCTGTGTTTATGTGTTTACATATGATAATTACAGGATACATTAAATTGGATAGTAACAATTTCTCGACAAAAAAGAAATACGCATTGAAATATACAAGAATAAAAATGCTCAATTCTAGAAACCTATTTCCTCTGTAAAAGGAAGAGAAAATGAGGTCAGCATGTTACCACAGCCTTTGCTGTCCGTGATCCAGGTCTATTGTGGTCAACAAAAATTCTGGGACACAACAGGCATATCTGCTTGTGTCTCAGAGTCTGCAAGCTGAGAACACTGGATAAGGTCATGACTTGTTGGAGCTGTTTTAAAGATGCCTTCACTAAACCAAGCCATTTCTCTCTCTTTTTCTCCCCCCTCCCTGCACCCCGTTTGTGGCTCTCTTTCACCCCTCTGTCCCTGGTTTCCTTTCTCCCTCCATCTCTCTGTGTCTCTGCCTGTGTTTATCTCTCTCTGTGGCCCCAGCCTTGTGTGACACAGGTCACCAGCCAGGCAACCTAAACCTATCCCACGGTTTAGCAGTTATAATCCAAACCCCTCCTGTTGGCCATGGAAAGCTAGAAAAACATCGAAGAAAATGTCTTAGCTTGCTTCATTTTGTTTCAAGTTATCATAGTTTTTTCCCCGTTACTTTTTTAAATTGTCCATTTAGAAGCTAACATATAGATTGCAAGACAAAGCAGCAAATATGAGACAATGTGTTTGCTTGTTCCTTTCTGCTTGCCAGCAAAATTTCACAAAGCCCCTGAGTCTGTGATGATGGGTAGCTCTCCAGAAAGACAATTTGAAGACAAAGAGAACAGAGCACACAGCCCCCCACTGTCTCTTGCCTAAGTCACCATGTTCCTTAAAAGATAGATGACACTAGCCCTTGCCTTTTCCTACACATAAGATAACACCTGCCGGGTTTAGTTATTATGCCTTTGTAATCTAAAACCAAACTTGATGTGATTCTGCTTTAATGAAACTTCTGAGCAGGTTTGGTGTGAAACTCCACCGCCTATATAAAAGCCGTGAGCGGAAACACTGCTTGAGAGTAAGCGGAAGGAAGCGCTCCCAGCCTGTCGGCTACAGTCCACAATCCTCAGGAAAAGACTTCTGAATAAAACCAATTTCAGTTCTTTAAAAAGCTTGATTTTTTTCTTTAGTTGACAAGATCAACAAGAAATAACAAACTAACATCTAAGCACGAGTATCCAACCTCTACCCTTCTTTTTCCTCTGCCACTCGTTGAAAGAATTATCTTAGGTCGCATATTAAATACACAGACACTTAGGAAAGCTGATTAGCATTAAAAAAGTCTATGAATACTTTTTGTGATATCTGACAAGGAAGATATGTGATATGTAAAGAAAGTCCATATAAAATCAGTATGTGGCCCGTGGGCCACAGGTTGGACATCCCAAAATATTAAAAAATAAAGGATATTATGAGGAATGTAAAGGTAAAAAGGACACTGTATCTTCTATTGAAGGATGGAGGTATCTGCTAATTTATCCAACAAAAAGCCACATTGAAAAGTATGTGTTTTTTAAGGCTGCATAATATTCCATGGTGTACATATACCACAATTTATTAATCCATTTGCAGGCTGATGGGCACTTGGGCTTCTTCCATGATTTAGCAATTATGAATTGAGCTGCTAAACATTTTGGTGCAATTATCTTTGTTATAATGTGATTTGTGTCTTCTGGATATATATACACCTAGTAGAGGAATTGCAGGATGAAACAGCAGGTCTATTTTTAGATCCCTAAGTGATCTCCAAACTTCTTTCCAAAAGGAACATAGTTTGCATTCCCACCAGCAGTGCAGAAGTGTTCCTCTTTCTCCACATCCACACCAACATCTACAGTTTTGGGATTATGTGATGTGGGCTACTCTTACTGGAGTTAGATGATATCTCAAAGTGGTTTGGATTTGCATTTCTCTGATGATCAAGGATGACCAGCATTTTTTCATGTGTCTGTAGGGCGTGCGCCTGTGAGAATACTGTGATAAAATAGCCAAAGGTGTATTTAACAATTTCTGTCTCTTTTTAGCTAATATAGTTCAGAGTTAAATTATTAACTAAAGAAGTGTTGATAATTAAAAAACAAAACAAAGACAAAAAAAAAGAAAGAAAAGTATGTGTTTAATGACAAAAGTGCTCTCAGTAAAAAGTATGAAAAAATTGCTCAATCTATTTAAGCAAATTCACACAGAGAGTAAGCCAGTTAAAGAGGTTGACTGAAATTCTCAATCTGGTAAAATATGAAGGTTTTGCAACTGTTTTCCATACTGCCATAAGGCATAGTTTCACTTTTCTAGCTTTTTGAAAGAAGTATTTTAGGGATTGATAAAGATGGAAAAGAGGGATTGATCAATAGACATGTACAGCACCGGTTCCAGTCGGGACCGTGGACCACACAAGAGCCCAGGAGCAGGGTTGGGGAATGTCATGTCCAACATCCTTGTTTTACAGATGAAGACATTGATGTTCAGAAAAGTGAAAGTACTGTTTCGCAAACTTTATGTTCACAGAATCATCCTGAAGTCCTATAATTCTGATTTCATGGTTCTGCATCGTCCTAACAAGCTCCCAGGTGCTGCTGACCCTGCTGCTCCATGGACCTCACTTGATCAGTGAAGATGACTTTCCATCTTAGTCGATGGAAGAAATGAGAGCTGCCCTATCCAGGCATTCCATGGTCCATTAGATGGCATAACTAATCCACGGAAATAGCAGTATAATTTTTTTTATTGTTGTTGTTTTTAGAGACAGAGCCTCACTTTGTCACCCTTAGTAGGTTGCCATGGCATCACAGCTCACAGCAACCTCCAACTCCTGGGCTTAGGCTATTCTCTTGCCTCAGCCTCCTGAGTACCTGGGACTATAGGCACGGGCCGCAATGACGGCTAATTTTTTGTTGTTGCAGTTTGGCCGGGGCTGGGTTCGAACCCACCACCCTAGGTATACGGGGCCGGACCCTTATCCACTGAGACACAGGCACTGCCCAGCAGTATAATTTTTTAAGTTATTATTCCAAAATATCACAGGGGTACAAATGTTTTTGGTTGCATGGATTGCTTTTCTTAAACTTGAGTCAGGGTTATAAGCATACCTATCACACAGATAGTGTTCATTGTAAACATAAACTAGGTTTTCACCCATCCCTTCCTCCCTCCTCACCATCCTGCTTGATTTACAAAAATTTTACTTACCAGGCTGCACCTGTGGCTCAGTGAGTAAGGCGCCACCCCCATATACCAAGGGTGGTGGGTTTGAACCTGACCCTGGCCAAACTGCAACAAAAAATAGCCAGGCGTCATGTCAGGTGCCTGTAGTCCCAACTACTCAGGAGGCTGAGGCAAGAGAATCACCTAAGCCCAAGAGATGGAGGTTGCTGTGAACTGTGACGCCATGGCACTCTACCAAGGATGACAAAGTGAGACTCTGTCTCTAAAAAGTAAAAAATATTTTACTTACCTCTGTGCACAGGTGCACTCATCAGTTAGTTCCAGTTTAGTAGCGAGTACATGAAGTGTTAGATACTTCACTTAGATAATGGTCTTTAGTACCACCCAAATTGTAGCAAAAGATCTTAATTCACCCTTTTTTCATGGCTTAGGAACACTTCACAGTACACATATACCACGTTTTGTTAATCAACTCATCATTGATGGACACTTGGATTGATTCTACATCTTTGCAATTGTGAATTGTGCTGCAAGAAACATTCAAGTGTGTAGTTGTTATTTTGTAAAATGACTTCTATTCTTTTGGATAAATATCTAGTAATGGGATTGCTGAATCAAATGTAACTCTACTGTTAGTTCTTTGATGTATTTCTACACTGTTTTCCATAGAGGGTGTAGTCACATCAACAGTGCATAAACATTTTCTTTTCTCTGCATTGATGCCAGCATCTAGTGCTTTGGGGTTTTTTAATAAAAGCTGTTATAACTGGAATAAGCATCGCTGTGCTTTTAACTGGCATTTCCTGGATGATTAGTGACAGGGAGCATTTTTTCATATGTTTACTGGCCGTTTGTCTATCTTCTTTCAAAAAGCTTCTGTTCCTTTTGTCGGACAGTACCTTATTCATGTGTGTAGTCTCTTTTGGAATTGTTTTTTATAAGCTCCAAGTTTAGCTTTTGGGTAGACTGGTGCATGTCTATTGAGCATGTGGAATACAGTTCTGAGTATTTCCTACAGGTAATCTTTGGTTTTGACAAATTCCCTTCATGTTTTATGTGTGGAAAAATCTTTCTCCTTCATATATGAAATTTAGTTTTGCAGAATACAAAATTCTAGGCCGGCAGTCATTCTCTTTAAGAACACTGAAGATAGGGTCTCAGTCTTTTCTGATTTGTAAGGTCTCCTTGAGAAGTCTTCAGTTAACCTGATAGGTTTTCTTGGCAAATTGCTTGATGTTTCCAGCTCATGGATCATAGGAGTTCCTCTTCCTTGGTGACTTTGGCCACTATGAGGATATTTGGCTTGGTGATTGCCTCTTTGGGACGAATCGCCCAGGTGTTCACTGACTTTGTTGTACCTGGATGTCTGAATCTCTAGCAAAACCAGGGAAGTTTTCCTCAATTTTTCATCAGTTATGTTATCCAGTCCTTGTGCATTTTATTCTTCATTCTTGAGGACATCTATGATTCTTATACATCTATGATTTGTGTATTTGGCTCTTTTACATAATCCCATATTTCTTATAGGTTTGAGCATTCCACGTAATTCTTTATTCTGTATTTAGACTCAGGCTTGAGTGTAAGCCCTCTGAGGTGGGAAAGAAAAGCTCTGAGTAAAGGTTTGTAGGGCAAGGCTAGCAATACCTTACAGGGCCACTCTTAATATACTAACAAGTGACTCCACACTGGTGATTGGTCAGCCAACACCTCAAAACTCATGGGGAAATACGATGGCATAACAATTCTCTTGCATACCACGAAGGAAGTCATTTTTTGGTGACTAGATGCATCGTTTTCTGTTCTTGGTATCAGAGGAGAGAGAAAATGAATGGAAAGTTTTGTATCTTCTTCTTTCTTAAAGGACTCAGGAACATTCTCCTCTCCCCTATTTTCCATCTTTGTTTCAAAGAAATGCCACCATGATGTCCTCATATTCCCGTATCAGTCTCCATTCTTTCCTGAGACAATGTGGTTATAGAACTTAGACCCTTTCAGGGTCAACATAAGTAATAAGACCTCTCAAAAGAATTCGTTGGTTATTTACAATTTGCCAATGTTTTCAAAGGGAAGACGGAAAAGAGGATTTGCATCGGAAACACTTCAGCAAACTACTTGAAATTATTCCTCTATGATGTTCCCTCTTTCCAACTCTGCAGAGGTCCTTGGTTCCCATTTCTTACCCCATTGGAGCACTCATATTTGTTATAGTTTCTTTCCTCCCCCAATGGGTCCCTCAACCTCTTTACTTAATCAACATCATTTAGAGGAATTCTGGCTCCCTTCTCAGACTTACAAATTCACATTCACCCTGGAGTGAACTCTAGCCTTTCAATTACCAGGACCTGCCTTTCCTAGAAGGCAGCAAAGTGTCTTACAGAAAGTTTGCTGGCCAGTCGGAAAGTTGATCAATAGCACCACTGCACACCAGGTGGAATAGTGCTCAACAAGAAGCACCTCCTCCTTAGATAGCCATACATTCAATGACTTCAGAGAACTGCAAGAATTATAACAGTAAGGCCAATCTTGTCTGACCAGAGAGACTTTATCAGGAAAGTATTCCAGAGGGAGGAACACGTCCACTAGAAACTAAAGGAGGAGCAAATCACTCAGCTGGAAGAGCAGGAGACAGGAACACTCCAGGCACAGGGGACAGTATGAGCATAGCCCCATGGCAGGACAAAGTCCAAAATGTTCTAGTTTCTTGATTCTCAACAGAGAAGTCACCCTTCCTTCCCATATCCCTTGCTTACAGGTTTGCAGGTGATCTGATGTTATAAATTGTTTCAAAGCTCATTATGAGCCTTCAAGGGGAAGTTCAGATAAATAATTAAGATCCATCATAATCGAGAACCAGGTTCCATGGTTCCTCTCTGAATAGTATTTAACATCATATTTAATCTAGTAAAATACTCACAAGGGTGAATGTCTAAGCCTATGTATGTATATATTCATCTTTGGAGATTAGAAGAAGTAAAAAGTGTAAGTGCTACTAATCAATTTCTAAAAAGATTTTTTTTTGGTAACAATTTCTCAAAAATGTTGTATAAATAAATGTAACTCTAGCCCTATTTAATAAAAACTTAGAGTCTTGATTCAAGTCTTCAAAATAATTGGTCAAACAACTTTTGAATTCTTATCACTGTTTTTCTGATCTTCATTTTTGTTTCTTTGTTAGAAAATGATAAGAAAGACCATGACCTCTATCTTACTCATGGACAGAGTCAAATTCTTACAAGGACTTGCCAGGTTGTGCTGGACATTCCCCGCTGGGCTGTGCAGATTCATTGGCTACTATCCTGTCCTCTGCTCTATGCCTGTCCAGTGTGAAAGCATCATGAGGGCATGTATTTTTTGTCAGTTTTAGTGACCATGATATCTCCAGAATGCATGGTGGTGTCTGTAGATCATTACATGAAAAGATGGGTCCTTTTTAATAACAACCGAGAATTGTAATTGCATTGCCTAAAGTAATTAGTGAATCTCAGTGTGTGGGTCCGTCCCTTCACCTATGATGGTACCCTGAGATGTTATTGAATAAAGATAGCTTCCTTTCATATATATATACTCTGGGTGCCCAAAATCATATACCTATTTTAAGAGAGCTGGTTGGAAGTAAAATTGATCATTTCCAAAAGTGTATGAATTTCAGGTAAAATGGGTATGTGTAGCATGTCTATGTCCACGTGACCAGTAATGATATCTTTAATTCAGCTTTGAAAAGTAATACATAGATTCTCTCTCTCTCTCTCTCTTTTTGAGACAGAATCTCACTTTGTCACCCTGGGCAGAGTGCTGTGGCATCATAGCTCACAGCAACCTCAAACTCTTGGTCTCAAGTGATCCTCTTAACTTCAGCCTCCCAAAGTAGCTGGAACTACAGGCACCTGCCACAATGCCCAGCTACAATTCCAATTTCTTATATAACCTAAAACAGCGCCTGGAACATCACAGATGATGAATGTTTGTTGAATACATGTGAAAGAAGAAAAAAAAGTGAGAAAGCGTGAGACAGAGTTAATGCAAAACATAGAACTATGTTCACATTTTCCTATTAGACAGATAACACAATCAGTATCCTCCCTAAAATCGCATCATTGCAGGAGCACTGCGGGGCTGGTAAAGATTTCATTCTGATGGCTCAATAGTTGTCGCTTTTATTCCCAGGCGGAAGGATAGTGAGATGGCAGAAGTGACCGGGCTCTCTCTCCTTTGATTACACTCTCTGGCAGCACGACTGTTTTCTCCATGATGGCAGGTGGCACAAACGTTTTGCTGCTCAGCGGGAGGTGTTGGCTTGATGCTTAAGACCTCTGTGACACTGGAGGGTGCAGCAGAAGGGTAGCTGACTTCCCAACTCAAGTTTAACTGATTAAACCATGAATCCCCACAGCATCAGTGCCAGAGAGGCCCCTGGGACTGACTGCAGCCAACTTTCTCATTTATAGGTTTCCCTTTCTGTGATGCCTGACATTTTTAAGGCTGAGCTGGCAAACGATCCTGGATGGCAGCCTCCAGAGAAGAGACTCATACTAAGTAACTATAATAGCTTGAGTTTATAGAGAATCTTGCCTAGCACTTAACAAGTTATCTCATTATATCATTTTGATGTTCTTTGCCTGTGAAACGCAGAGAAATTCCCACCCCCACACATTTTCCAGCTAAAGAAACTCAAGCACATAGAAAACAAGTGTATTTTTGACTAAATGAAATTAAAACCTAGGTGTTCTGATTTCCAAGTGAAGATAGTTTCACGCTAAGATTCTGAGATGAAATGAATTTTTTTGAAAGCACATGATAGAATTTTTTTTGAAGGATATCAATGTAAGTCAAAATGCAAACAGTCAGGTACCTGACTCCTTTCTTAAATTTAAAACCCAAACTCCTGATGTAGTGCTTTCCTGCATTCTTGTTTTTGCTAATTAAACATTTTTGTTAAAAAAAATATGCATTTACGTGTCAGGTTGTAGAAACATTGGGATTAGTTCTAAAGCTATTGTATTTCCCCCAAGAATGGGGAGCTCTTCTTGGTCTTATTTTTTAGCCTTCAAGGGATTTTTTTCTTACTTCTAAGGGTCATAGAATATTCGGGATGACTAAAATCATTTATTTACAGAGTTCTAAAATTTTTTTCTTATAGTGTTTTTTCATTTTTAAAAAGTTTCTCCTAGTACAAAGATCATAGAAAGGAAGAGGGGATATTCTTGACATAAAAGAAAATTGAACAATGCATTACATCTTAAATAAAACAGTGAATAATGGTGATTCCTCCTTGTATTTTGGGTTTTTTTTTTGTTTTATATAGTGAATGTTTCATGAATGCTAAAGAAAATATCCATAATTATTCTGATTATAAATTTTCTCTCACTTTCCACATAGGTTCATGGGTTGATTTTTTTTTTTTTTAGAGATAGTGTCTCACTTTGTCGTCCTCAGTTGAGTGGTGTGGCGTCACAGCTCACAGCAACCTCCATCTCTCGGGCTTAGGCGATTCTCTTGTCTCAGCCTGCCAAGTAGCTGGGGCTACAGGCACCCACCACAATGCCTGGCTATTTTTTTCTTATTGCAGTTTGGCTGGGGCTGGGTTCAAACCCGGCATCCTCAGTATATGGGGCTGGTGCCCTACTCACTGAGCCACAGGCGCCACTCTCATGGGTCAATTTTTAATTTCTATTCACTTCAGAACACAGGAAGAAGTATAAGTTAAGCCAGTATGATATTAAAAACGAATATGAAAACTTAACTGATTCTAATATGTAGAATCAGTAACCCATCAAATGCACCTTCCTCTAATACCAGTTTTTCCACCTTCCAAATGAATGTCTTTCTATCATAGGAATCAGATTATGTATAACATAGATAGTACACATAACTACAGAACATTCATTAGAAATTTCACCTAGAAGGAATAAATATCAGTCTTGTTATCTCATTATCTGAAAGGAAAGGTTTTTTCCCCCTTTATTACCAAGAAGAAATATCTCTGGATCACCTTGCATTTTTTATATTATTTAGGAACTTAAAGGAAATCTTTTCAGATCTTCCCAATACCAATCCTGCCTTCTCAGTTCAAGCTTCTCTCCAGGCTCCTTGGTGCTGGCAATGCAGGATCCAATTGGTGAATATATCTGCCCTTTTCAACTGCCATTTATTCAGCAAGTCCCCTGAATGCTATCATCATTCTAGCACCCCCATTACCTATGCACTTGCCTGCATTTTCCTTTTATTGAATATTATTTCTTAAAAAACAATATTACTTTGAATCCTCATCAATTTTGCACATATCATAAAAAGTGAGAACCCACTTTACTCACTGTAAAAAGGATAAAAGCAGAAAAAAAAAGGGAAGACCCTGTGAAAGATCTTATTTTCTGCATAGAGTGATTGAAGTTACCGATTTAGAGTTTAGATTCAGAGCTAGAAACATACCCTGTCCCGAAATAAGTCAACTTCATGCTGGGCACATGATCACGAAGGAGCTCCTTCACTAAGTTTTCTAGAATATTCTGGAAATTGTGAAAACAACTGTGGGAAAATATTTACTTAAGAGCTTTCTATTAACTCGGACAATTGTAAATTTGTTAGGGAGAGTGAATCATGGCAATATGTGTGCTGAGCATCCAGGACAAGGTGGATTTCACAGGACTTCTGCCAAACGCTTACAGAGCAGCAGTGACGGCCAGCGAGCTTCTAAAGCACTAGTGACGTCCTTTGCAGCAGTGAATTAAGCCCAAAGAAAAGTGTTAGCGTTATTTTAAAAATAATCATCAAAAATAACAAAATACTTTTTCTTGATGACTCATACAAAGCAACAAGAAGAAAACCCACAGCTGCAATCAGATCAGACTTCCCAGGAGGCCTTCATAAATTTCCAGAGATCAATATTTAAGCAACAGCAAGAAAACAAATACAGAGATTTTTCTTTTCTTTCCTATTTGTGAAATCAGTACCAGCCTTCACAGAACAATGTAGGAAGTAAAATGAAAAATCATTTCCCAACGTGAAGAGAAAATAAGGCAATAGGTAGGGGTGCAGGGCAGAAAGGTGTTTTTATAGATCAAACCAGTAAGTTTTATTGAGATCCAAGAGCCAATTACTTACAATGCTACTTTCTAAGGGATTTAAAAGTACATCTCCTCCTAATATGGTCCCAGCACTGACTCTGGAGATGAGAGATTTGAGCCACACACAGGTGTTATGAGCAGGGGACCCAGAAACAAATAGAAGCGGCCTACCAGCTGTGCCAAAGAGGCGCGTCTGCATGGGAACACTCTAAGGCTCATTCTGGGTAGACCCTGCCCTCCCAGCACTTACAGAGCAAGTTAGAATAAGAATCCATAAAATATGAGAACTTCTCTGCTTCAAATGAGGGAACTGAATGGGGAGGGGGTTGGGATGTCTTCTTCTACCTTTTGATTCTTTTCTTCTCAGGATCCTTTATCAGCATCTTTCTCTGCCCACTCACTGCATTGCTAACATCCTCAATACCCAACAGCATGCCGGAATGCCTCAGTGGCTGCAGCATGTATTTTTGATGATTAAAAAAAAAAATGCCCTCAGTTAATTCCCATTCCAGTTCCTTCAGCCCAGCCACTTGAGGACCATCCTTCAAATATTGCCTTAAGCCCCAGTATTCTAGTCTGATCCCAGTCCTCTTCCCTTCTCTCTATCACACTCGAACTGGATGATTCCATCAATTTCTAGACACGTTAATGATTCTCTGAGGATTGTCACTGACTTAGGTGTGAATACTTAACTTCAAATTAAACATTGCCTCTTTGATAGACACACCATTGCATTGAATTCAGCATATTCAAAAGTGAAATTAAGGGCGGCACCTGTGGCTCAAAGGAGTAGGGTGCCGGCCCCTTATACTGGAGGTGGTGGGTTCAAATCCAGCCTCGGCCAAAAAAAAAAAAAAGAAAATGAAATTAAGATGGTCTACTAGAAGAGTTATCAGCTTACAGAATTTATTCAAGTAAAAAGGGATTTACTAAAAGGATACAACAAAAAAAGCACATGAGTATGGAGGGATAGGTACTAGAGTAGAAACCACAGGCAGGGACTGGCCGGAAGGTCGAGGGCCAGGCTCTTCTGTCTGGGTGGGGATAATCCTGCATTGTCGCTTTCTGCCTAGTCTTATGTGCCCTGTTGTGTTGGCTCTTGCTTTTTCGGTGATGCTATCACTTCATATTGCTATTACTTTCCCATATGCATTTTTTAAAATGCTTTTTGCTGTAATCACAAAAACACCAACTCAACTTGGCATATACGCTAGGGAGAATTTTGTTATTTTACAGTATAAGAAGTAGCAAGATGGGGGTTGATTAATTTAGCAGCTCAATGACCTCATTAAAGGTCAAGTTATTTCTGTCTTTCCACTTGGCCCTCTCTGCCATGTCTAAGCATATGCTAAAGCTCCCTGCCTGGTTAGTCACAAGGAGGATGCTACAATTCCAGGCATTCCGTGAAAGAAGGGAAACTTATCTACTATTTAAAAGTGAGGGAAACTTCTAAAAACGACACCCATCAGAATTTACCACATATTTGGCCAAATCTGATGCTGTGCCTATCCTCAAACCAAGGAAAGAGGGGATGAGATTTGTTACTGTCTACCTGTAATAAGAAGACAGTGATTTCATGTCATTTGCTTAGTCATTGTATCAAAACATTTATATTCTAGTTCTAGAAAAGTTCACTTGTACCCTTGCTAGACAGATATATAGGTGAAATCTATGTTAACCAGCTTGATGAAAGTATTTCAAATTGTATATGAAAACAGTACAATGTACTCCATGTTTGCATTAATGCATACAGCTGTCAATTAATAAAAAAAAAGAAAGAAATTTTAAAAAAAAAGGAAGACAGTGAAAAAATTAGACAGAATGCCTATTAGGTGGGTGTCCAGTCATGTAAGTCTGCCAAAGTCAGGAATCAGATTTAGTCCCATTTCTCAATGATCGTCCTTGGTGTTCATTTATCTTCATCTGGACCTTGACTGTCCATCTACCTGTTCTCACTTTTGGACTGTTCTCCTTTTTCACTGTATTTAAGTCATCGTCCTTCTCAAACGCATCAAGCCGATTTCATCTCAGAGCTTCAGACCTGTTTCCCACCTCATTCACATTTCTGCTTGAGTGTCACCTTCACTGTTCTCCTGCTCCTAACCACTCAAATCTACAAACAGCACGCTCCCTTCTCACTCTTGTTTTTCTTCCTGGTACTGACCACGACCTGACATCACATACACTTTTTTTTTTTTTTTAAATCTAGTTTTCAACTAAAATCTAGCTCCACTAAGTCAGGACTTTTTGTTTTTCAGCAATGCCAGGCACAGCTCCTAGAACATAGTTAATGTTCAGTAAGTATTTTTTTGACTAAATGAAGAATGCCTCGATGTTTTCGTTTTGTTCTCTGGAGTCCTGACGTAGGTTCGGTTGTCTAACAGGAAGGCATTTTCTGCAAGGGGCTGTTTCTTCTCCTTTTCCCACTGTGGAGGGCACACTAAGGGGTTTCACGTGTAATTTTTTTTTTTTAATACAGTGCTGTGATTAAAACAGCAGTTAATTTTCAGGGGGAAAAGAATCTTTTTTAAATGGAATCAAAAGAAGACCAGCTACATACTAATATTCTTCTGCCACGTTCCTAAGCCTTGGAACAAAACAAAACAGTGCTGGGTTTGACATCCCAGGAGAGTTTGTTCACTTGCAGTCCTACAGATATTTGTGTTTCTCTGTAATAACATCTGGACATATGTGGGCAATGCTAGCAGGTCTTTACAAAAGCAGCTGTTGTGTGAGCCATTTTGCACTACTCACCAGTAAAGGGGGCAGGCAAGCAGAACGGTGCCATTCTTTGCCTGGCATTCTGCAAAAAAAGGGAAAACAAATGCATTTTTGACATCTGTTCCTCTTCTTCTTTCTAGCTGAGACTGTGCCAGCCAAGCAGGCCTGATAGGCATAATTGATAAATTATTAAAGGCAAGTTGACAGGCAGGGCAATGAAAACTACTAAGAAATAAAAGGAGAATGAATTGCCTCGTGTTTGTCAGGTGCTTTGAAGGAAAAAAGCTAAAAGGACAAGACAATCTTAAAAAAAAAAAACAAAACTGTGTTATTTTAGAAAAACTCTTGCAGTGCCATGGTGACTAAAACACAAATAACTTTGTTCTTTTTTGCCTCCCACGATTTATTTGGAGCAAATTGACAAGTTATATTCTTCATACGATGAAATGATAACAGCTATAGCATTCTGTAAGTGGCTATGTAGCGTCGAAATCCTTATCAGGAATTATGCCTATTTTATTTTGTTGTGTGGCTTAAGACATTTTAAGATTTATTATAGATTATTTACTAACTTAAAGATAAATTTGGTTTATCTATCTTCTAGTTTAAGATTTTTTAATTTAATTTTAAATCATAACTGTGCACATTTATGGGGTGCAATAGGATGATTTGATATACAATGTGGGATGTTTAAATCAAACTGATTAACATAACCATCACCTCACTGAAATATATATATATATATATATCTTTTTTTTTTTTTTGCAGTTTTTTGGCCAGGGCCAGATTTGAACCCACCACCTCCAGTATATGGTGCCAGCGCCCTACTCCTTTGAGCCACAGGTGCCCCCACTTATATTTTGTGGTATGACATTTATAATTTAGTTACTTTGAAATGTACCCTTGCATTATGCACATTAGGCAATAAATGTGATCCCTCCTCCCTCCAGTCATCCTCCCCATCCCTCCTCTCCCCCCTCTTTTCCCTCCTTTCCCTTCCCTCTTGTGTTTTATCATTAGTATGAAGGTGTAAGTGTTTATATATTGATCTCATAGTAGTACTGAGTACATCAGATACTTTTTTTTCCATTCCGGAGGTTGGGAAACTAATACTCAGTGAGTAACACATACAAGGTCACTCAACTGGGTAAATGGTAGTGTCAGGACACAAAAGGTGCCCTAACTGTGTATAATCACACGCTGATCAGACCGCAGTGTCAGGGTACTAATGATGCCTTCAACGTGCATTTTCAATCAACAAACCTCTCCTAGGCTTTAGAGCAGCAGAGTTTTGAGTCCTGTCTCTGCTACATTGTTGCTGGTGATTTGGTTGAGTTACTTCACTTGAAAACCTCGGTTTTGTTGGCTGAAAATAATCATTAAAATATACTTCATTGGGCTTTTGTGTGAATTAAGAGAGAAAACGTATGTCAAATGCCTTGGATGTGGTAGACTCCAAGTAATAATTATCTGTTCTTTTTCCCTTCCTTACTGAATCTCCCCATGTGTACCCAGCTAAGACTTGCATTTGAGGAAGACAAACAGGGCTACTTAATGTCCATGGCTTAGTTTTAAAAAATTGTCTCAAGGTGCTGTACTTGACAGAAGATATTTCAAATACAAAGTCTTGTTTGCACTGGTTACATTATCCAGTTTTGCCACTAGGTTGCATTACCAACCTTACCAAACATCTCAGTGCTAGTATACTTAAATGTATCAGAATTTCCAAACCATCTCTTTAGATGGTTGTTTAAAGGTGAATATCTGGGGAAATGAAAGGGGAAATTCTCAATGTTCTGACAACAGTATAGCGTAGAAAATACTACAAATGCTAGAGCATTTGTACCTTAATTTGATAATTGAAAAGTCTCTATCACATGTTTCTTTTTTTTTTTTTTTGCTTCTATCTTACTTATAATCTTGTAAGAGCTTTTGATTATACCTGTGTTTTTACTATAGTTCCAAATGGGTGTTAAATAAGTATTGGTCGATACATAAGAAGAAAGGGAAGAAGATTTGCAATAAGTGACTTTTTAAGAAATTGCTTTCTGAGTGTAATGTCTGCAAGCAATCTGGCAGAGGACTGAGGGAGGTGCTGGGAGGGGAATTCTTCCCTTTGTACGTTCTAAGATGACATTTATCCTCCAGTCTTTCTTTAAGTCCTGTGGGAAACACTCTCTGTTCTACCACGATAACAGCTGAAATGATTAGAGAATGAACTAGGCATAGCTATAGATGTTCAGCAAGGTTACGTTTTGCAATATCAATAGTATTAGAAAAGAAATCAAACAGGAGTGCAATCAGTGTGGATAAGGAGACCATAAATGAGGTGCTAAGTAGTTTTTTCCTATTTGTATTTCCACCATTTCTAACAGCAGTATGATTATTTGATCACATGTTTCACCTTTATTTTTGAATGGAATATTCTCATAATTTAAGCAGACTTTCTAGGGAATTAGGGTAAAATAAGACTGAGACCAGATGAAATTTTAAATGATTTGAAACCAGAAAACATAAATTGCCTTATCACCCTCGTGGTCTGAAGACTTTTCTTTTTATTGTCAAAGCCATGGAAATATCTTGCCCACGAATGTGTAATTTCCCAATAGAGATGTAAGGATTAAAGTTTTGTAGGTGTTACCTGACAAGAAACAAAGACCACTGAAGGCAAACTTTCCATTCCATCAGATAGATATCCAGGAACAACTGTGTCTGTCTGTACGTATTTGTGTGTGTGTGTGTCTGTGTGTGTGTGTAATAAAACTTGGAGTCATGATCCAGTTTACTAGCTCTGTGTCATTAGTCAAATATTTAACCCACTGTGAACTTCAGTTGCCTCATCTGCAAAATGGAGCTATTATTTCACCTAATATTAATGTGAAATATGTCACCTGAATCAATAATTTTTTTCAAATATCTAATTTAGGTAGGACCCATCAGAAGCTACTTGTCTCTGTTTCATGCAGCATTAGCTGGGGTGAGAGGAAGCCCAAAGGTAATGTGACTGCTGGGGGCTGGACACTGCGGAAGGCCCACCACTCATGTCTGTAGCTGCTGACAGATAATTGAACCACCCTAACCTGGGGCTGTGAAACGTACCCATCAGTGCCTTTCCATGCAGACCTCTCCACAGGATCCAGCTTCCTCATGGCACAGAGGTTATGGGCCGAGAGCAACCTACCCCACAAAACTATGCTGAAGCTGCACACACTTTTATGACTAGCTTCAGAGATAATATACTGTAATTTCTGCCACAGTTGGGGGGTGGGGGGGCTCTATCCAGATTCAAGGGGAAGGAACGTAGACTCAGCTCATTTTTTTTTTTTTTATGGAGACGTAGTCTCACTTTGTTAGACTCAGTAGAGTACTGTGGAATCATAGCTCACAGCAACCTCCACCAACCCCTGGGTCCTTGGGTTTAAGTGATTCTCTAGCCTCAGCCTTCCAAGTAGCTGGGATTACAGGTGCCTGACAGAATGCCCAGCAATTTTTGGTAGAGATGGGGTCTCACTCTGGCTCTCACTCTGGCTCATGCTGGTCTCGAACCTCTGAGCACAGGTGATCCACCCGCCTTGGCCCCTCACAGTGCTGAGACAACTGGTGTGAGCCACCACACCTGGCCCTAGACTCAGCTCTTATAGGGAGAAATGGCACTGTCTTAGTCTGTTTTGCATTACTATAAATACCCGAGGCTGGGTAGTTGATAAGAAATAAAGTTTGCTTATGCTTCAGCAGGCTGTACAAGAAACATGGCACCAAGTTTTTCTTCTAGTTTTAGCCTCAGGAAGCTTCCATTTATAGTGGAAGGCGAAAGGAATCAGACATCATTTGGTGAGAGGGGCAAGAGAGAGGGAAAGGAGGTTCCAGCTCTTTTTAACACTCAGTTTTTACAGGAACTCACACACCGCAAGAGTCGCACCAAGCTATTCATTAGAAATCCACTCCAATGACCCAAATATCCCCCTCTAGTTCCAAACAGCCCTGAGGTCCAAGTTTCCACCTGAGATTTGAAGGGGACAAATATCCAAACTCTATTAGGCTTAGATACATTATAAGAAGAGTGTCTATCTGTAATTGTTTTTAGAATATACAACCTGTCACAATAGTAAAATCTACCATTTAACATGCATTCCTATTCTACTTTTTTTTTTTTTTTTTTGCAGTTTTTGGCTGAGGCTGGGTTTGAACCCACCACCTCCGACATATGGGGCTGGTGCCCTCTCCTTTGAGCCATAGGCGCTGCCCTATTCTACTTTTTTCTTTCAGGATAAACTCTTTCAATTCCATTTAGTCTCACCACTTTTATCAATTTCTCAAAGTAACAAAGAAATTAACACTGAATTGGGATTCTAATTTTGGTTGCCCCTTCAGTAATGGCTTCTTGGACAAGGACGCAGGCACATTGGAACATGGACAAGGAGCAGGCACTTTGGAAACTCCAGGGCAGGAGGGGGAGTGGCAGGTAAAGTGCACCTTTTGTTGTTGTTACTGTCAATTGTGAGAACTGACATTTAGAGTCTCATTTACTAGTGGGACAGAGTAGAGCACTGTCATCAAGACAATGCTTGCTTCATGAAAAATCCTTTACATCTAATATCTACTGCTAAGCTCCTTGCTTCCGTGTTTTTCATGAAATAAGCACACTCTGGAAGAACTAGGGTACCTGTCCTGCTGGGCGAATATTGTCAGTGTGGATACATAGTGGGAGAGCCTCTAAGCACTCGTTGAGTAAGCAGATTTTTGACAGATAAAAACCAAACCTCATGCAATTACCCGAAGAACCAACTTTACCATTTGGAAAGTTAGTAATGCATTATTAATTTTGAGTCTCCTCATCCTCAGTTCTGATTAGCGAATTTCATATATGGCTAAAATATTAGATTTCTCAAGGGAGAAATCAAAAGTTCTGGCATTGGACTCTCCTCCAATGTCCCTCAGATGTTGCAGAAAGCCCACAAGGATGTTTGTCCTTCCATCAAAAAGCTGTTAGGACCCTCAGTGCCAAATAGTCACACAAAATAAACCAGCAACAATTATTTATAATTCTACAATTTCCAAACTCCAAGATCCTTCACATCACAAAGAGTCCATTAAAATCTGTTTACCTCCAAGTTTTATTTTGGCATAGATTTATTAAACAAGAAACTGAGAACGTCATTGAGAATAGTGGAAAAATGAAGTACATTATTGAACTGTCAGCAAAACTGCCAGGCATATTTTCTAATTTCTGGAAAAAGGAAAAAGAAATGGTGTAAAATACCAAGTTTTCATTACTGTCATTAAACTGTTGCTTCTGTTGTTGCCAAACCCTACTCCATGGGCGCAATGCCTTTAAGGAGCAGAGACTGAAGATCTGCGTTAGATGGCTCATCCCCAGAGCAGGTGTTCAGCCTTCCTCTATCCAGTGGCTGGGCCTGCGGGGGGCCGCTGCCAAGTAGCAAAGCCTTTTTTTCTGTTGTTGTCCAAAATACCTCCGAAAGTTTATGGTGGACTCTCGATACAAATGTTATCTTTGAAGAATGAATTTTATACAGCATAAGAGGGTAAAAACCCTCTCAGTCGCATTCTATGTGGATGTTTTTCTGTTTTAATAGCAGGGCTATACATTCTACCAGTGTAAACATAACCATTGGGTTTCACCAGTGATGACAAGGTAATTAGTTAATCCTCATAAACATCCTAACTCACTGGATTAAAGGTAAGACTTCAACAAAACGATCCTTATCTGGGAAGAAAATGAACTTTAAGTAGCTGCAAGGCGTGTTTGGACTTCTAGGCCATTTCTTTGTTCTATTGCTTGATGCTTTCAAATCTGTGGCTACACTCCTGGCATGCATTAAAAATGTAACATAACTTCTTAAACTAATTCTGTTATTTTTTTGAATGGAAGAATATGGATAAATGAAACCCACAGATACTTCAAAAACATCTTCCATAGTCCTACCTCTTGGGAAGAAGTTGATAGATACATTGTTGTAAGTTATGGGTTTAAGTGCAAACTGAGATGTGCCAACCAGTGAGTCAGGCCTAAGGGACTTAATTCACATGTAGGATGTGGATTTGAGAAGCACTCTGTTGGAGGTATATTCATTATCCATTGCTGTAGAATAACTTATCATGAATTTATTGGCTTAATACACATTTATCATCCCACAGTTTCTGTGGGGTGGAAATTTGGGCACAACTTCACTATATGCTCTGCTGTGGGGTTTTCCAAAAGTCTTTATAGTATCTGTCAGGGCTGGGGTTTCATCTGAAGGCTAAACAGGAAATAACTTTTTCCCGGTTCAATGGCTATTGGCAGGATACAGTTCCTTAACAGGCTGCGAGACTGGCCATCTTAGTTCTTTGCATACTTTCAGACTGATGGCCTTGGTTTCTTACTAGCTATTGGCCAGCGACCATTCTAGTTTTTTCCTCACCACATGGCAACCAGCTTTATTAGGACATGGAAGCCGTGAGACCAAGAATCTTCTAGCAAGATGGAAGTCATAATGTTTTGTAGCCTCATCAGGAAGTGACTTCCTATTATCTTTGTTGTTTTCTGCTGGTTAGATGGAAGTCATTGTGTCCAGCCCTCCCCACTCAAGGGGAGGGTATTACACCCAGGTATAAATACCAAGAGGTAGGGTGTGGGAGTGGGCTGTGGCTGCAGGACCCACAGCCTGGGAAACGCTCAGGGAGCAGCCCCCAACCTCTTCTCCTCCTTTAACAACATTCTCTCCACCTGACAGAAGTCACGTAGCCCATGCAGACTTTCCTTGTTATTGGCAAGCACACAGTTTTTCCTCTTTAAGGTTGGTTTCTACCCCACGTGTTAAGATTCATGTAACCTTGTTAAGACTCTGTATAAATAATGCTGTTTCCACGGTTCAGGTGCTGGCTGCAGCCATCAGCTGCATCGGTCCTCCGAAGTCGTCCTATCTTTCCTCTCCCGTCTTTGTCAGCTTTATTTCTTCATTTCCCACCATTTCCCACCATGCCGGGGCATGAGAGCAGGGATTAGGTGGGGGCCCTATCTGCCTATCTTGGGGTGGTTGAGGCTAGAGGGACTGGGATGGGGTGAGTGCTGTGTGTCTGCCTAGAGTGTTGCTCTCTGGACATGTGCCTGAGTGCTGGCTGCTTCAGTAGGCTGAAGTTGCAGGAATTGTTTTCACATGGAAAAATTCAGCAAATCCCTCCTAGGAGATAGCATGTGACACTGTGTTGGGACAAAATATATGCTTTTGTTCCTGCATGCCACACAGTGTTGTGTTGCCCACACATATCTATGTTATTTACAGAATAACTCAGGTAGTGGAACTTTGCTGCTTGAAGGCTGAATTACATGGAGTGCTGGGAGGTTGTGTTCTTGTGTGTGTTGGTTTGCTTTTGTTTTTGCTTGGTTCAGTTTTTTTCCCCTGGAGGAGAGAAGAGAGAGAGGAAAAGTGAGGGGCATGGTTATCCCATGTTTTTATGCAACTACAAAAGGGAATGTTAAACATCACAGGAATGGATGGTTATAGTCTGTTTTAGCAGGTTTATGCTTACTGGCTATGTAGTCGAACACTTAATAAGAATGTATATTCTTTGCTTAGCAATTCCTCTGTTTTCTCACCTTCCTTTCTGTCAGTGACCAAGTTCACCAGAAGCTTTAATCATTCTAATTTATATATAAAAATAATAAGGAAAGCTAAATATAAGTTAATTTTCTAAGCTTCATAGCAAAAGGCAGGTTGGGGGTGGTGCTGCAGGCATGATCTCTACTCTATATCCAACAATCTATTTTGAACAATGTTCATGATATTCTTATATTATTTGGGACAAGTAAGTGGGTATATTAGCATATTCATTCTAAATTTGGTGAACAATTTTCTGGCCCCTAAAGTGTGTCTACTTATCCAGGTGTATGCTAATTGCACAAACAGGGGGTAAGTACCGATCTGATGTCTGTTAAGTAACAATGGACTAAAAAAGAATATGGAAAAGAGAAAGGGAAAGGTGCAAGTAGAGGAAGAGAAATATGAAGAAATTTCTTTTTCTTTAATAATCCTTTCCAGACCTCTTCTAAAAGATACATTCAAAGACTGTCACAAAACGTTCATACATTTTTGTTTCTTTTGAACAATGTACCTCAAACTTTTTTTGGAATGAAGGGAAAGAAAGATAACAGGAGACGATAATCTCAGATGTGTCTACTGAATTGGCTCTATGGGGTGTTGTTTTGTTGTTGTAAATAGTTATGTGATGAACATTTATTTTTGAAAACCTAGAGAGCTTGGAATGGTGTTTCAGTACCACCTTATGGCTAATATTTATCAAAACAGGAGAGACTAAAGCATTAAAATGCTTAAACTTTATTACACATTTATGTCTGCTGAGAAGACTATAGGAACAGTTGTTAATGTTGAAAATGAGATGAAAGATGTTCTAAATTTATCTTATCAGCACTGCCTTTCAATGTAATGAGAGTTACTTGACACTATCACATTACTTTTCAGCCAGTTGAAACTGAGTCTGAAAAGATACAAATGTGTTCAGAAGTCATAGCTCAGAATTCCAGAATGATACCGAATGAAACAAATAATTGTTCATTCACCTGGGAGTCATATTTTGACTGCATTATGATGCACATTGGGAAAAAAGCAATATGCACATCAATTTAAAAATCATACTTAAAAGACCTCAGATGGAAACCATATATTTTTCCAATATTCATATATAAATTAATATGTACCATCTGGGTTACAGCTGGTGACATAAAAATGTTGTCTTATGAATGCTAAAGGTGTGAGAACCATCAAACTGATCCAAGTTGATTTGTCACATTTGTTCATACAGGAGATAATTCTTTATATGGTGAGATTTAACCTAGAAAGTAAATAGAAGTTTCAGAACTCATTCCAATATACGTAATTTTTATCCAAACTATAAAGGGCTTATGTTAATACTGATAAAATAAACAGATTGTATTCATAATTAGACGATTATAGAGAAGAATAGTAATTTTTGAAAGAGAGTCTATATTTGGATCTATTTAATGAAAGTATTTTGCACCCATTTCAGAAACATAATATTGTGTACCTAAATTATGATTCTCCTAAATAGGAAAATCAAGACTTAATACTCAGTCTGCTTGTCTTTGCCTCTGTGTTCCATGCTCTGTGCAAGTTCAAAGCTAATCAATGTTTAGTACACACTGACTATAGCACAGAAGGCCTCAACCCTAAATATTACCTTTATATCTTAACATCAACATTAAGAAAATTATTTAGTATGCTGTCTATTCCTATGGTTGGTTTAGAAACATTATTTATAAAAATGTTACTAAAATGAAAACAAAATTATTGGTAAATTTATACATTGCCTTGCTTTTATCAAGGTGAAAAGCTGATATGTTTAACAATTTTTATGCAATATAGTCAACAAATAAATGAATTAGAGGATAACTAGATCTATGACTTGATATACAAAGGCTGAGGTTTAATAACCATGACTTTTCAATAAGTGCTGAAATAATACATGGAAATATATGAGATTGCAGGTGGAAAATAACTATTGTGACCATGTTTTTATTTGGAAACGTTTATCCCACAGAATTTGAAAAGTCATGGGAAAAATAGTACAATAAAGTAGTAGAATATGCTTGGTTCCTCAATCTGAAGACTAGAAGAAAATCCACCTTCTGGTCTATGCCTTAGCAAATACCCTGGGAAATGGCCCTGGATGACCAGCTGGAGCTGTGCATTGTGGGGGATGAAGGGTCGGATGAAGAGAGCAAGAAGCATAAAGGCTGCTGAGAGGGGCTCAGAACGTAGCTCCTGGGATGCCCTGGACCACTGGGTCTAGGTACATTTCTGGGACCCTTGGCAGGATTCTCAAGCCAAGCTTATTTATTAGAGTCACAAACCGCCTCATATACGTCCTTTTCAGTTACTTCCCTTTGTAGTTTTATGCAGGTCAAGTCAGTTCAGGGTGAGGATCAAGGTACACTGAAACATAGAAGTAATAAAAGGGTATCATGGGAGTTGTGTGCCAAAAGGTAACAGAAACTGTTCTACCCAATTGCCTTTGTGGGAGTGATGAGGCATCTATTTTGTGTTTGCATGTGGGATACACTCTTTTTCTACAGCACATGTTGTAGAGGAAGAAATGGGCTGCCCATTGAGGGCACAGCCTGATTGGCATATGCTGTGTGTAGGGCCATTGATTGGGAGAGGATATAGCCAGTGATGGATTAACTTGATAGTGCAGCCTGACGGCCCCCAAGGGACTTCACAGCTGGCCACACTGCACAAAAGTTACAAAAATATAAAGTCTGCAAAAGCCATGCAGCATCAGAAACCTGATTTTATCTATATCTTGAGAACTATCTTTGAGATAGATTCACATTAACTAAATTTATAAGTCTTAGGAAGGTCATTTGGAAGCTGATTTATTGTCTTCAATTCTCTTGAAGTGTTGACAATATTTATGTTTCTGTACATTCTGTCTCTGAGTTCACTTCCTACAGCTCATCCCTTGTGTAATCTGCTTGGGCCACACTGACCCCATTCTCTTCATCAGACACACTAGACATGCTCATACCATCCAGGACACTTTTCTTCATTCATGTTTGCAATGTGCTCCCTCAGCAGTTTTTTGACTTCTCAGAAAGTCTTTATTTCTATCCCTGTCTGAAATTCAAAGTCAGAGGAGTAGCAACATCAAGAAGTCAGAATATGAGGCCTCCGTCTTCACTTCTATCCACAGAAAGTCCACATAGCAATTATCTACAGTCAAAAGCAATGTTGAAATAACCCACAAAACTGGGAAATAAAACTGAATGTGGATCACAGAACTAAATAAAAACTAGAATGGTAAGAGGATGGACCTCAGTTTGACCACATCACCCCTTCTTCTCCCTTAAGTGAGCACAGCAACACACAGAAAGATCCTCCTAGGTCCATGGTTTCTACAGAGGGAAAAGAGAACTGGAAGCATTCATCCAGCTCCTTAAGTATTCAGAGACACTGCCCAGGAACACTGGAGGAAATAGCAGAACTAGACTATCCATCAGATGGAAACAAAAGAGTCTTGAAGACCTTAATGGGTAGCTTTGTGTTCCTGCTGGAAGTTTCACCTGATCGGAGATTCCAGGCAACAGATAGCTCATCAGTGAAGCCAGGCTGGCTCACTCCCAAAAGCACAGTGTGGAAGTGCAGTCTGGTTTAAGCTCCTAGGCTTCTGCACTCAGCCTCAAAACTTACCTAAAGGCTCCTAGAAGGGTTTAGGGGGTATAAGCCACAGCTCATTTCTTCAGAGCTTAGGAGATAGACCTACCCAACCTGGAGGTCCAAACAGTGGTTTATCCAAACTCAGAGCCCACCCCAAGGTTCTCCCCAAGTAGGGAGATGCCCTCCACCATGCATTCCTATGGAGCACAGAGGCTAGATCTGTCCCACTTGGACCTAGTCCCAAAGCTATTCCAAGGCCCCACCCAGGCAGAGAGATGCCTGATACCATGTATTTCTACAGAGTTTAGGGGTTAAACCCCCTAAACCCAAAGATCTAGACAATGTCTCAACCCAGACTTAGAGTCCCACCCAAGCCAAGATGCAAGCCACAACCATGAATTTCTACAGAGCATGGCCTCTGAACCCTTTAGCTTCAAGCAGTGGCTCTATCTCAGAGCCAAGCATACAGCCCTGCCCAACAGAAGGACATAAACAGTAGTCCTGCTTAGCCAGGGACTACACCCTCAATCCTGCCCAATCAAAAATTATCACAATGCCCAGATATTAGTACTTCCTACTTGCAGTGGTTTTGATGAGTATTGGAGCCTATCCAGTAGACTCTTACAACCTTCTAGTAAAGGCAGCAGTCCAGCCAACTAGAGAATCCAACAGCAAGCTCTGCCTCCTTGGAGCTGCTACCAGCTGGTGCATCCAGAATGACAGAGTAGAGTAAGTAGTGAAGGTCTATCCCTGCTGGAGAATATCTGAAGAGCCAGAAATGGCTAGATCCTCAAATACACAGACATTAATAATGTAAAGACACAAAGATGATAAAAAAATCAGAAAATTATGATGCCACCAAAAGAAACTAATAAAGTTCTACAAATTTACTCAAAAAAAAAATGGAGATCAAATTTACTCAAAAGAATTCAGAATGAGCGTCTTAAAAAATTCAGTGAATTACGAGAAAATATAAATGAAGCATCATTTGGCAAAAAACAAAATGAAAATGCAACCAAAGAAATAGAAAAAATAAAAAATAGGGATTGTAAATATAAAGACTACCATGCCTGAGGCTGGATGCAGTAGCTCACACCTGTAATCCTAGGACTCTGGGAGGCTGAGGTGGGTGGATTGCCTGAACTCAGAAAATTGAGGCCAGTTTGATCTACAGCAAGTCCCTGTCTCTAAAAACAGCCTGGCTTTGTGGTAGGCACCTGTAGTCCCTGCTACTTGGGAGGCTGAGGCAAGAGGATGGCTGTGAGCTATGACGCCATGGTACTCTATCAAGAAAATGAGACTCTGTCTCAAAAAAAAAAAAAATACAATGGCTGAACTAAAAAATGTTAATGGAAATATTAAACAGCAGACTTAAGAAACAGAACGCTGAATCAGTGGACGTGGAGACAGAGCATTTGAATTATCCATTTAAAGGAGCAAGAAAAGAAGTAAAAATTAAGGAAAACCTATAGGATTTATGGGACACCATCAAGAGAACTAGCATTTTTAAAACATTGATGGCTAAAAACTTCCCAAATCTGAGGAAAGAAGTCAAAATCCAATCACAGGAAGCATAGAGATTTCCAATTATATTTAACTCACAGAGGAGTTCAAGGCAACCATGAACAAAAAGAACAAAATTAGAGGTATCACATTATCTGATTACAAACTATTTTACAAAGCTATAATAATGTAAGCAGCATGGCACTGGCATCAAAAGGAACACATTGACCAATTAAACATAAGAGAGAGCCCAGAAATAAATGCATGCACTGACAGTCAATCAACTTTTGACAAAGATGCCAAGAACACACAAGGGGAAAAGGATAAACTCTTCAGTGAAAGGTTTTGGGAAAATTGAATATCCATATGCAAAAGAATGAAATTTTACCCTTCTTTCACACCATAGATTTAAATATAAGATCTGAAACTGTAAAATTACTAGAAGAAAACATAAGGGTGCAGGCCTGTCTCACTTCTATACCAGGGTTTAAAAGAAGCATGTATGAATTTTCACTTTTAGCTACTGGATGCCTAGGCCCTAGGGAATTGAGAAGTCCCAAAATGAAAGAAGCCTGGGTCCCTGTGTTACCACATAGAATAAAGCTTCCCACCAATTAAAGCAACTTTCTTCTCGGATGATTGCATAAGAAATAAATTATTCATAATAGGGGTGTGTACATTGGATACTTTTTCTTCCTCAAGCAGTACTCTTAAAAGTCTCTGCATCTTTTTTTGTAATGATATTTAAGGCAATTTTCAAACATCTTCTGAACTTCATTGCTAATATCTAGTTGCCTAACTGAAAGATCTATTTTGATATCTACTTGGTCTCACAAAAGTAACACATTTAAAACCAAACATCTGACCCTATCTGAAGCCTACTACTCTCAATATCCTTCCTAACCCAGGAAATAACAACTCCATTCTTCTAATCGTTTGATCTGTAATCATCTTTAAATTCTCTCCTCTCTCTTTACATATAATTTATTACTAAGTAATCTGACCTATATCCTCATCCCTGAGTGACCTTGAGCCACAGATGACCTTGCTCTTCAAGGACCATGACTACCATCTTTGTCCATTCACTATGAAAATCAGGAAGAGGAGTACCAAGAGTGGTCCCAGTGAACTATGTGTTCGCCAGATAAATTTTCCCTGCCTTCATTGTATAAGGAGCAGTCTTGTCTCCTCCTGATGATCACAGTCATTATCAGCATGAGGATGAGGTCGACTTCACTTGAATGCTTGTAGCTTCATGTTACGAGCTCAAAGCAATAGTGTAGGAACCCAGTTTGAACTTTTGAAAGATTTCTGCAATGTAACCTGGTAGAAATTTTCAACATCTGTAAACCTCCAGGGCCTAGAGTTGGGGGGATGGAAAAGAAAAGTCTTCAAATGGATTATTAGAAATAATGTTAAGCGAAGTTACTCTTACTTTCATCCTTTGGTTCCCAGGTTGAGGCTCAATCGTGCCTTCCAAAAGTTGTTCTAGCTTCTGCTCTAGAAAAGGTAGAGTGACAAGGACCATATTACCTTCTCTCATGAAGCAAAAATACTTGACAACATATGTTAAAAAATAGTTTTCATTACACTGAGGTTGAACAACAAAGGAAAGTGATCCCTGAAAGACAAAAATAAACGAACAAACAAAAATACAATGGGCCACTAATTTCCCCAACTTACTGCCTTAGGGGAATTTCCAGGTTGTGGGGCGGGTAAAGAAAATAGGGAGATAGTTATCCAAACTCTGTAGGTGGAAACAATGAAGCCAAGAATCCAGATAAACCAAGGCAGCTAGAATTCAAAGGATATACAACCCAAGAGGAGAAGAGTCACAGGGAGAGTACCCTGGAGATCTGCAGGGCACCCTCTCAGTATCCATCACAGTACTGAATAGTGTGTGTATATGGTGGGAAAAGAAGCATTCCAAAGAATTAGAGAGACTAATGCTCGGTGCTCACATGAGGCAGGAATAGTGTTCGTTCACCCTAGCCAAATTGGAAAATCTCATAATTAATAGGAAATTAATTAGAGTAGTCAGGAAGATCTTGCCTTATTAGTGGAAAATAATTAGTCCTATACTCAGCACTGTTATATGCCTTCTAACGAATTATAAAAACTAAACTTGAAAGGATCCAGTGGTTTCCAAGTAATTTAACTATATTCCAGAGCAAAGTTGCAGATGATTTATAAGAGTTTAAAATTATCCAGCACTTAACTTGATAAAATTAATTATGTCTGGCATTCAAACAAAGATGACCAGGCATACAAACAGGTAAGAAAATACAATCTATAATGAGGAGAAAAATCCATCAATCCAAACCAACTAACCCAGAATTGACAAAGATATTAAAATTAGCAGAGGAAAACCCTGAAACAGTTAATATAACCATCCCAGACAGATGTACAGTATGTTAAAAATATAAATCAAACTCCTAGAAATGACAATGTCTGAAAAGAAAAATAACCTATATAAGGTTAACAGAAGATTACATATTACAGAAATAAACATTAGTAAACTTGAAGGCCTAGCAATTAAAACTATCAAAGAAGTTAAAAATGGAAAGAACATCAATGAGCCATGGAACAACTTCAAGTGTCCTAATATATGAGTGATTGGAATCCCCAAATGAGGGAGATTGAGCAGAAAAGTATTTAAGAAATAATGGCCATAAACTAATGGAGACTATAAATCCATAGACCCAAGAAATTTAGTAAATTCCAACCAAAAGAAACATGAGAAAAGTGAAAATCAAGTTGCTCAAAACCAATGATCATGAGAAAAATTTAAAAAAGACAGAAAAATAAGACATGTTACATAAAAAGGGAGATAGATGAGGATTACATTAGATTTCTCATTGGAGACAGCAAGAACAAGAACAATGAAACAACATTTTTAAACTATTGAAAGAAAATAAAAGCTAGCAACCTAAAATTTTCTATCTGGCAAAAATATTGTTCAAAACAAAAGTGAAATAAGATGGTTCTAGACATGGCAAAGCTAAAAAAATTTGTCACCAGCAGACCTACCCTTCCAGAAATGTGAAATGAAGAGTTTTAGCTAGAGGTAAAATAATGCCAGATCAGAATCTAGATCTACACAAAGAAAGATGCTCCAAATGGTAATGACATGGTAAATAGATGATATTTAAATTTTCTGAAGATGGTAGACTGTTTAATAAACATTATAATATAATATAATAAATTATAATAAACAATATAATATATAATATATTATAATACATTAAATTTTCTAAAGATGGTAGACTGTTTAATAAAACATATAATATATTTAATAAACAATATAATTTAATATATGTGGGATTTGTAACGTATAAAAAACAAAATGCCTGACATTTATAGAATAATGTCCAGAAGAATCGACACAGATATGTATTATTTTAGAGCTAGCATGATGCCTAGGAAGTGGCATAGTACCACTTGAAGGTAGACTGCGCTAAGTTACAGGTACACATGATGAACTAGTCTAAAGTGTTCACCACAATAACAAAATAAAGCGTTGTTTTTTTAGTAGCTGTAGGGATAGAAAATTATGGGAGTATTTTTATTTACCAAAAATAAAATGAAATGGAAGCATAAAAATGTTAACATAAAAGCAGCAGAATCCTCTATTCCTGTCAGGAAGCTGCCAACTATTAGAGCCACAGAACAACCTTTGTTTATTTTTCACAGTCTTATTTGAGACATAATTGACATATAATACAATAAACTGTACATGTTTAAGGTATATGATTTTATAAGGTTAGACCTACAGATAGAAGTATGAAAACATCACAATCAAGATAATCCTGAAGATAATCAAAAGGTAATCACGTCCAAACGTTTCCCTGTGTCACTGGGTAACCCCCATCTTCTACCCTTCCTCGCTCTAGCTGCTAACTTGCGTTCTGTCCCTGTAGGATAGTTTGTATTATCTAGAGTTTTACGTAAATGAAATCGCACAGTATGTCTCTTTTTTTGATACACAGAATAATCATTCTAAGATTTATGTTGTTTCCTGCATCAACAGTTTATTCCTTTTATTACCAAGTAGCACTTTATTGTGGAGATGAATGACACTTTATCAAGTCACCTGTTGATGGCCCTTTGGTTGTTTCTAGTGAGGGGACTGATTGAGGCCTCCTTTCCTCACGTGGGCAGTTAGTGCTATAAATTTCACTCTAAATGCTGCTCCAGTCTCATGTCACTTCTGAGATAACAGATTGCATTTTCTGATATGCGGTATTTCTATGGTAGTTCAGCTCAAACACTTTGCAATTTTCTTTTGGATTTTTTTCTTTGATTGGGAGTTACTTAGGAACGTAATATTTAATTGTCAGCTATTTGGGAACAAGTTTGTTTTGGTTGTGTGGGATGACCAAGTCCCTTGTTTACTTTCTTGCCCCCACTGCTCATTTTCTTTTAAACAAATTGATAAGTCCCTTTTTTCAGGACCCTGTGGCTGCCACTTCAACTTTGCTGTTCATTATAACTGGGCCCACCTTGCTTCTGGTTGTCTGTGTCCCCTACTGGCCTCTCTTATATCAGGATCCTCTTATTTCCATGGCTATCAGTGAGCACAGTTCTCTAATACTATCTCCTATTTTTAGTGCTGGACTTCAGAGAAGAGCCATCTCTGAGCTTCTCAGCAGTGCTGTGGCCCCTCTGACCAGTACATTCCTTACCAGTTTGATGAACCGAATACCCTTTAGGATTTCCCATTGAACACAGTGGACTTGAGTTTTCTAGCCTTCACTGGCATTTCATCTCTAGGATTCTTAGTGATATAGGATTCCACCACTCAGGGATAGACAGGGAACCCCCCATTCTCTAGGCCCAGGTGAGCTCAGAGGTCAGACCCCCATTTCCAGGTATAAGCAGACTGCCTTTTTTGGAACACACCCTCTGGGCTCTGATAAGATCATGAACAAAGCAGCCTGTGATGGTTTTTTGAGTGGTTTCACCTTGGGTAGGAGCATACACCCTGATCCCTTCTCAGGGAAAAAGACTGTGAAGGACCAACTTCCAGTTATGTGTAATCCTCTAGACTTAACACCCCTAGATAAAAGAGCTCACGTGGAGACGCTCAAGTGAATTCCTCAGTTATTTCCCCCTTCCAGAAGCTCTGATGCTTTTTACTCCTTTCTAACTTCTAATAAAAGTCCTGTCTTACCACTGATCTGTGGTCCGTGGGTTCATTCTTCAAATCCCTGAGACTAAGGACCTACTGAAGAGTGAAATTCTGGGATCACCAGTACTCTGAGCTTTCAATCCCTTCACTTACTGTGGATCATCTACGTCTCCAAACTTACACAAGGCACCAAGTTCTGTGATCTCCTCTGTCTTACTGCTATATCTTGGCAGCTCCTTTGGGAAATAGTCCCATTCCTCCTCAGCAGGCCCAGAATGTTTTCAGTCTGGTTATATTGTGACTTAATCTTAGTCGTTAGACTGAAGCCAGGAGGGTAAGTGAGGGTAAGTCATGAGGGGCCTGTATGCTGAGGCCTCTGTATTGTCTTTAATCAGGAAGGGAACAGTGGCCTTGTAATATGGAGGAGAGGGTACTTTGCAAATCCAGATGGCTCAGGGGGACGTGGTGATTGACAGTATTAACACTGATGTTCTTATCAAGTCTCAGTTTCCTGCTCCTCCTTAACTACTCCAGTAGTGTTCCTGGGACCCACATTTGTAAGAGAACGAGGGAGGCAGAAGAGGGCAGAGGAGAACAGAAATGCAGTTGCAACAGAGGTCTCAGTGGCTCACACAGAGTCTACAGCTGAGATGGCCCTTCATAGATGCCACCGGTGATTTGATGTGGGCCTTGCCGAGAGAGGAAGCAGACGTGGAACATCACCAGGAAGAGCTCACCATCCTGAGTGAGTCACATTCCTTCAGACGAGGGCAATCTGTGCTGAGGGGCTCAGCTGGGAGTCCTCAGCAGGCTCCACTCTGAGCAGCTGAGGGAATGAGACCCTTGATCCTGTGCTCTCCAGATGATGCAACCACCATAAGCATTTTATGGCTCTCTGGCCCAAGTAGAGAACTTGCTTACTATTAACATTTATCAGAACATTGATGTTCTTTGTAAAGTGTTAATGAGCTATAAACAGACATCATTCCCTCTCTCTTATACTCAAGAACATAGCAAAAGATTTAAAAATTTAAATTCAGAGGCCCAATTCTTTGGTGTTATAAAAATAATATTTGTCTGCCATTTCTCTATTTTTTTTTCTGTGTAGAATCTATATTAAGTAATGAAATGACATTGAGTCAATGAAATTTATTGAGCAACAAATATGTATGGAGTTACCATAACCCAAACACTGCTAACTGCATCATTGATTGTTTACTGAATAGCTTGTTCTGAAAGCTTGCTTTTGCCAGGGATAGTCCTCAGGCTTGTTGGTTTCCAGTTTCCAGAATCCTGTCTCATCCTGGGTCTAGGAACAAGTGGAGTGTTAGTTCAGGTCAAGTCTTTTGTCATTTTTTCTTCTCTAACATTCCTCATAGATCAAGTTTTTTGATATCTTAACCGGTACTAAGACTTCCCCCCTTCTCATCATCTTAGCCATGTGGACCCTATTCAAAGAACTTCCCACTATCCTCGGTTAGGCCAGGCTCAGCCTCTGCCAAAGTCAGTTGGCTGCGGCAGGATTCTTATCTTCCCGTCCTTATTTCACACAAAAGGTAAGAGATTGAAACTATCACTTGTTGGGAAACTGATACATCCTAACCCTGGTAGGGAATAAGTAATTTTCTATAAAATTGGTATGAACATATTCAGTAAAGCATAAATTATTTCCATGGTATGTAGAAATACCAATAGGAAGCTTCATAAGAGGACTCATCCTTGAAGGCTATGGAAAGTCATAAATTTGCAACCAAGCCGTGCTCATGAGAAAGTATTCCAAATTAGTACCGCAAGGGTTTGTTTATCTTTTTGTTTGGACATAGAAAACATCATTGGATCTTATTGATCCTTCATTACATTTCTAGAAGGCATAACTAATACCTTCTGAGGAATTGAGGGCTTATTTAATATGTACATTTAACATAAAATTAAATATAAATATTTTAATTAAGATAATTTAATATAACATTAAGATATGTAACATAAAAAAGCTCACCAGGTCACAAATGTTATAAAGTGTCACCACTCAAATGATTATTTATCCAGTTCCTTAAACATGTACTATTTCACCTATGATTTCTCCCAAAGATCTCAGAAGATTTAATGTTATTTTGTATATCAAATTGGTCTAATAGAATAATCAGCTTGGCATCAGCATCTATTTCCATACACTAATCGTCAGTTAATACTTTTAAAAACCAGAGAAATAAATTGTGAGTGCTTTATCACTTATTAATTATTTTCTATCTTTAATCAAAAAGGCTCTGCCAGCCATCCAAATCAGCTGGGCTTTCCAACTATAGCCAGTAAGTCTACAGAGTTTACAGTCTGGTTCTAACAGAGAAGGAAAAACTGGGTTTCTTTATTCTTTAGTAAGTTTTTTTTTCCCTTAAGTTCTTTTTTCTAACTTTAGTCCTACAGGGACTAAACGCTCTTCAGTGAGATGAATGTGTCTTGCGTACAGCTGTGAAAATTTTCACACATCAGGAGATATCGGCAACATGTACTGCTGAAAGAAGAAGAAAAGTGGTTACTGCTAAGTGAAGCTTAAAGGAAACACACCCCAATGTTTGTGGAGGCAAATGAGTGAACACAGACCCCAGGGGCCCAAATATGCCATTTTGGTGGATTTTTATGCACGATTTGTCCATACTGACAAGATGATTAACCATTGTGCATCTGCAGATTCATGACCTCAAACAGATGAAAGGTAAATATGGCTGTGTTGACAAATGGAATGGCTTGGTTGTAAAATTCTGGTACAAATGAAGGCATTATAAGAAAAAAGAAAAAACAATCTAGGTGAAATAAATTCATGTTAATTCTCTCATCAGTCACCAGGACAACCTTGTTCTCTCAAAGAATGGAGGTCTTAACATTCATCAGCTGTGGGAGTGAGGAAGCTATTTGGGACTAGAACTTTTCAGATGAAAGAAGTGGATAGTTAAAAATAAAGAAGGGCTCATCCTCGGGAAATAAAAACTTTAACTAAGGCCCATTTTGTCACAAAGTGGGTGAACAGGGAAATGGCTCTCAATTCAATATGAAAGGCAAATTTATAGCATATTCTGGCTTTAAACTTTGTACATTTTTCAAGCTATCCTTTTCTACCTCAGAAAGGAAAAATATGGGGTACAAAAAGCTGGACAGAAATTCTTCAAACAAAATCTACTGAAATGATTAATAATATTCTGTTATTTTTTTGTTATAAGCAAAAAATCATAATCCTAGGAAATCTGTTTGGTAAGTGAAAATTAGAATAGAATTTTCAGAATTTTCAGAATAGAAATTTCAGAATTATTAGAATAGAATAATAGAAATGTAGGTGAATTATAAACGGCAGAAAGCTGGCTAGTAAATAAAATTAAATATGTATATGTATAGGTAAGAACATTTTTAGAGAATGAAGCAGATCTTGCCTCACGAGTCTTGAATTTATTCTTAACCCATGGCACCGTAAATATGTCCTTACAAAATAACAATAGAAACAAGAAAGGAGATTTCATGGTTTCTACTTTATTCTAAATTGAGTATAGTACAGTCCTTAATTCTTGTTAGGTCAATATCTAGACCAATGTTTCCCAAACTAAAGTATGTATTCACAAAGCTTTTGTGAAAATGTGTGTTTCAGTTTAGGTGGCCTGGGAGTTTGCATTTTTAACAAGTTTCCAGATGACACAGATGTGCAAAGTCCACAGACCAAGCCTTGAGAAGTGAAGAGTTAAAAATTTGAGAGAGTCTAAGAGAGACTCAGATTCAGAAGAAAGAGAGTCTAAGGGATATCAATGAATAACTGACCAATTAGCTCTGTGAGGAAAGGCAATGACTTCTGGGGAAAATGATGAAGCTGGAAAGAGAAAGAATAATGAGACGTTATGGGAATCAAAGAATACAAAGGGTTTTAACACAGTTGTCTCATTTCACAGGCAACAGAATTGCAAGTGAATTTCTATGATAATGTAAATGGTCCATGCTACATCTGGAAAAATTTTATGAAAGCGAGAGGTGCTGAATACTGAAATGAGTTACTGAGAGAAGCTGGATAAACTCTTACCAAGAGTTTGGGGTGATCCAATAATGTTCTTTCCCCAGAAAAGATTTATTTTCTTCATGACCTCTTAAAAACCCTTCCAGGTGAATGTGTGTAGAATGACCTTATCAGTATGGCAATGTAGTGTTACATTTGTATTTAGAAATAATTTGGAATATTAAATACAAGAGCTGTTATGAGACCTCCTCTAAATATCACTTTGGGCTACTTAATTGATTTTTCATTTTTTGAGACAGAGTCTCACTCAGTCACCCCGGATAGAATGCCGTGGCCTCATCATAGCTCACAGCAACCTCAAACTCTTGGGATCTAGAGATCCTCTTGTCTCAGCCTCCCAAATAACTGGGAATACAGGCATGTGCCATCATGCCTGGCTAATTTTTCTGCTTTTATGAATGATAGAGACAGGGTCTTGCTCTTGCTCAGGTTGATCTTGAACTCCCAAGCTCAAGCAATTGTCTAGTTTGGACTCCCAGAGTGTGAGCCGCCATGCCTAGTCTCAATACCACTTATTTTGTGGCATTGGTAGATCTCTGTTGAAGGAAGACTTTTGTTAGATTACTTAGCCTTGCATTTGACAGTCCCTATACACTTACTGGCCTCATTCTCCTGCTGTCTCAATGGCTAACAAGGGGGAAAGGAAAAATTTACTTAAATTTTATAATTTTCAAAAGATAAAAATTCACAATTTATAAGTAAAAAGTATGAGTGACAGTCCTATTTTTAAAATAAAGTTAATAAAGAAAAATTTTGAGGGTGAAAAGATTCATATTGGGTCAAATGCCTGGGTTTATTTTCCCATCCCTCCCATAAAGCCTGTTTTGTTTTCAAAGGAGATTTGTGTTCAAATGGTGCTTTGAGAGTTGGAAAAAGGAGTAAGAAATAATCATACTGCATTCTCGTCGTAATTTATTATAGCTAACTCTTAGGATCCTTGCTTTGATGATATTAGCTGTCATAGGTCAGTACCTTCCTAGAGACCATGCAAGGGAAAATGGGCAGTAAGAGCTAACGCACATCATGCTTCCCATTGGCCAGACCCTGTTCTGTAGGCTTTTTGTATATCACATTGTTTAATGAGTATAAATGTATGGACAAACTTCAGTAACAAAAGGAAAAATAATCAAATAAAGCATATTCATGTTTCCAAAAGAGTAAAAGAAGAGAAATCAAGAAAGGAATGGACGAAGTCCTTGGGATAGCGTCTTTTGGATATCTGGTGAACTTCAGTGATGTTGACCTCCAGAAGGCCACTGTACACATGAGTGCTAGAGAAGAATTGAAGGCTAGGTTGTACGAAATGAATCCAAATGTATCTGGTACATTCTAGCAATGTATTGGTATCCCTGACCACAGGTCTCAAGATAAATGTTCACCAGCACATTGGACCTCATTGTAACCTGGCTCAAGTTGTTTGGTGTATATTTCTACAGCAACAATTCAACAGAGAGCTGGATACATTTTCGAAAATAACATCTTTTTAAAAAATGGATTGGGCTGTGACCCTCAGAGTAGGAAATAGCTCCCTCTCTCCATTTCTCTTCTTCCTGAACCCTAACACAAGGTACCACTGCACCTTACTAAGGGTCAAATGCTAGTTATAATTCTGCTAATACAAAAGTTTGTGACTAAGTCCTAAACGTTGTATTTATATGCAGTAACAAAGGTATAATTAGGTAGCAATTAAACTGCTCAGAAAAAAAGTTCCATCCTCCTAGAAAGTAGAAGTAAGAGGGACAGAAAAACTACCTTGAACCTTCTTGTAAGTAGGTAAGAAGAAAAACCCATCACCATTTGGGGTTTTTTAACCTCTCCTTTGATGTAAGAGATAGTAGCGTATCTTCTCTTTTCAATAGAACTGTACAGAGAGATTGAGGAAAGCTGGAGAGGCATGGAGGAACAGCTGCTCTCAAAAGGTACTTGAAAGGTACCCAGGCAATGGTGCAGGGGAAACATCTGTGCCCCAGAGGGAGGTGACAGCACGTGGCACACAGGTTGATTGAAGGAAGGTGGAGAAGAACTGGAAGGGGTCAAAACCCAGTAGCCATTCTAGAGGCCCCTGGTCTCTGTTCTCTGCTTTTTGCTTTCAGTCCGTCAGGAATTTGATTCAAGATTTGAAGAAAGGCTGAGAGCCATTTCCTTGGTAGTATTAACTCGAGATCCCAGGCTGCACTGGGTGCTTAGAGGAAAAGATTTCAATTATAAGGCTCCGTCTCTAGTTTGGAACTGCTTAATTTTAACATATAAAACATGAATTTCTAAACCAAAATTAAAAATGCAGATCCTGCTAAAAATATTATTTGCAAAATTAGCCAAGTGCCCCAGAACGCCCACTTTAGGGAGAAAAAAGTAATTCCTTACAATTAGCATCATTAATAATTGCTTAGTTGTGAGGTCTCAATGCCTGCTTAATTAAAGGGATTTAGAATCTTTCATACTCTGCATGTTAAAAATAATAGCTAGAGACTATTTTGCCACCAGTATGTGGGTGGTAGGAGGAAGTAGGAAAAAAAATAAAAATCCACAATGCCTAATGATTTATTAATGAGTTTCATCTTCTTTTTGGAACTCAGACCACTAATTACATGTGTGTCTAATCACACACTGGTGGATGGAATGTTTTCAGTCATCAAATCAAGAGACAGACACACTTCATTATTTGCAAAAGGGAAACTTAACAAGTGACACTCTTTGGTTATTCTCCAGCCTCCACACTTGCAGATAAGCTAGCAAACAAAAGTCGTCCTTGAAGCATTCCATCTGGGCCCACTAACTTCGATTAGGAATTGAAAACCGCGTTTATTTGTTTGTTTTGTTTTTAAGAGCTTTTTGCTAAGGATGACGCATCCTCGCTTTGCTAAGTGGAAGGACCCAGAATAGCCCACTGCTGTTATTGTCATTCCAGAGGCCAAGAAAAGAATTGCCCAGGATTTCTTATTGGAACCAATTAATTAAATGTATTCATTTTATAAATGTGGAATTCATGAAGTAAGGACTAGATGAATAATTTCAGCGTGTACATGTTGCAAGGATCTCCAAGAAGTAAGCTACTCTTCAGACAGAGTGCTTTACTGGTCTGTGTCTGCGGTTAAGGACCTCCAAAGGAGGTAATTTTAAAATAACACTAGCTCAGAAAACTTACACTAGTTCTTTATTGCTGATGTTTTTAATATCATGAACAAACTTCATCTTGGATACTTTAAGCCCCTTTGTTTCTATTCCATGCCTTCATCAAACATCTTTATTGTTTGTTACTCTTTAGGTAGAATTATTACTTTCATTAAATATGCTTATTTGCTTGATTGTTCAACTTTCAAGCCATTCCTCAGGAATCGCTTCTGCTGTCCTTGCTTCTGCCATAGTTGACTTTTACCTGCCAGGCACTGCTTTAGGCACTGGGGATATAGCGAGGAACAAACAAAGTCTTTTGTTCTTAGATATGAGCAGGGAGGTAATAGATATGGTGAGGCCATTTTGGATTGGTTTGGGTCAGGCTGACTGGGGATGTTACAGGAATGAGGCTGCTTAAGGCCTCATTTATAGGTGTGTTGTTATCAAGATCTCACAAGTGAGTTGTTTACAAGACTTTGCAGGTGGGTTGTATTGAGAACAGATTAAGACCCTGAAAAAGACTTCCAACAAGCAACTGATATTCCTCAAAGTTGTGTATAAAACCCCAATTTGCATTTTCTGCGGGACTTACAGTCACTAGGATGGGCCTGGCTTGCTGTGCAAATTGTTAATAAAATTTTTTTCTTGCTAAAATTTTCCTTTCTCTTTTCGATTATTTCAGTGACTACTTTAAGCCACTGTACCGCTCTAACAGAAGTCATTTGTTTTTCATCACCAGCATAGAAAACAATGATTGTCACATGGTAAGTGCTCTAACCAGTGTTTACATAATGAATGATTCTATCTAATTCAGTCACTTTTTGAAGTTGTGTATATAGCTATGCTAATAACTTTTATTTGGAGCTTTAACCTTGCAGATTTTTTACACATCTCCATTGATCCTTATAATTTTTCTAAACTAGTTATAAACCACCCAAATGAAAAAATTGAAACTAAAAATTTTTTCAATAATTCTAGACAACTACTTAAGTAACTTGTCTAGCCTCAAACAGGTATTGGGAAAAGTCAGGATCCTTTTTCCTCCACACCGTTTATATTTGTGTAATTTCTTGAGTATTGGTTGTTCTCGTACTGAAGGATCAGTGATTCGCAAATTTCATTTATCAGGAACACCTGTAAAACACAGATTTTTGGATTACAACCCCTGAATTTCTGATTTAGTAAATCCAGAGCAGGGCCCAATAGTTTGCACTTTTTCCCTCTTTTATTTAATGACAACTTTATTGAAGTAAATATTCACAAATTGCAGAATTCATCTTTTAGGTATAGAATTTAATGAGTTTTAGTATATTTACAATTGTACAATCATCCCCACTATATAATTCCAGCATATTTTCATTGCCTGAAGAGAATTTCTAATTTTTCCTCTTCTAATCCCTGGCTATCATTAATCTATGTTTTATCTTAATGAACTTGCCTATTCTGGATGTTAAATATCAATTAATTGTACAATGGGTGGTTGTTCGTATTTGGAGTTATGTCTGGTTTCTTTTTCTTCTTCTTCTTTTCTTATTGCTTTTTGAAGTTAAAAGATTTATGCAGCTGGTGCACATTAGGAAGGATTTGAAGATCAAATAACTCCCCTAAATGAAGCAGGATTGGAGTTTTATGTGGTATTTGTATACCATGGAGTACTATTCAGCCATTAAAAAAATGATGAGCTAATATCTTTGTTACAACATGAATGGATCTAGACACCATTCTTTTAAGTGAAATATTATGAGACTGGAAAAACAAACACCACATGTCCTTAATACTGAATTAGAACTAGTTGATTGACACTTATGTGTATATATAAAAGCAAAATTCAATGGGAATCAAGTGGGGCAGAGGGGTTGGGTTAATTCACAACTAACTGGTATAAGGCAGACATTCTGGGTGAAGGGCACACTCAGAACTTTGACTTAAAACATAACAAAAGAGAATTATGTAACCAAAATGTGTATACGTCTGGAATGTTTGGAAATAAAAAAAATGAAGACCACTTCAACATGGGCCACACCACCAGTAGATAAACACCTCTCCTCTCCAGAGCCCATTAAATTCCAATGTTTGCATTTTCATAAGTCTCAGGTGACTTTTATGCTGCTGGTCTGAGGACTATACTGAGAACTACCATCTTAGACAGTAAACTCCTGAAGGACAAGCATTGTTTTCTTTTCCTCCTTAATTCTGTTGTCTGTGCTCAGTTACTGACTTACAAACGATTTTGCTGTGTCACCTTTAACAACTAACTCCCGCTAATGGAAGAAAAAGCATCCAATGTACACAGCCCTTTTATGAAACTAATCTATAGCTCTCAAGCAAAAAATACAACTTAATTCTAGCCCAAAAATATGGGGAGGGGGTGGGGAAGGGGAGGGGAGAAGGGTGGATGAGGGGTGGGAGGGTGATGGGAAAGATTACCTATATATCTGCCTAACAAGGGTACAAGTGAACTTTTCTAGAACTAGAACATAAATGTGTTGATACAATGATTAACCGAATGATGTGAAAGTTATGTTAACCAGCTTGACGAAGGTGTTTCAAATTGTATATGAAACAGCACAATGTACCCCATGTTGGCATCAATGTACACAGAAATCAATTAATAAAAAAAAAAAAATAAAAGAGGTAAAGATCTAAGTAAATAAGTAAGTACCAAAGAAGAAATTAATTATTTGGCTTTCTGTCATAGGAACACAGTCTTGCTCCAAAATGAATACTTAAGGAAAAATGACTCTAGGCATCATAAAGATAACTATTCCTTCATGACTTTCTATAGAGGTCTCCATGAATCAATATCTGAAAGGAGAATCTTCTGAGTTTTTAGGGATAGATTTTTCATTCTTAGGTCATCATGTTTCATTTATGTAGTATCTTTCTAAAGGTACTTTGCAAGCCTTTTAAACCATGTGTTTATTTTTTCCTACACTACAGAATTTCTTTTCTAAAGCAAATTCCCAAAGTGTTACATGTTTCTAGCGTTGAGTTACTGATCTTCACCATAGCCCAAAATACTAGTTTTTACATTATAATTGGTCCATGAGAAGTTAATAGACATTTTATACCAATTAGACTATGCAAAATTATTGTAAATCAAAGAAGTACTGGCTTGGTGCCTGTAGCTCAAGCGACTAAGGCACCAGCCACATACACCAGAGCTGGCAGGCTCAAATCCAGCCTGTGCCAGCCAAAAAACAATGACAGCTACAACCAAAAAAAAAAAAGAAAAAGCCAGACTTTATGGCAGGCGCCTGTAGTCCCAGCTATTTGGGAGGTGGAGGCAAGAGAATCACTTAAGCCCAGTTGTTGGAGGTTGCTGTGAGCTGTGATGCCACAGCACTCTACCCAGGGTGACAGCTTGAGCCTACGTCTCAAAAAAAAAAAAAGAAAGAAAGAAAGAAATACATGCTGGAGAACATGTAACAAAAAGAAAACCATAGATATTTAAATAGCTCCTAAAGCTCAATTCAGTTGAACCATTTAAGTTTCAATATAAAGCCTAGAAATTATAGTATATTTCATTTAGAATAATTCAGACAAATGCATATATTAATAACTAATAATAAATCTTAGAAAATATAACTGAAATATAAAATACATAGATAACTAGATGGTACTAAGCTTAAAAAAATATAGGTAAAATCTTATTTCAATCATATACCAGTCTGTTGGCCTGATACTATTGTAAAAGAATTTATCCTCAGATAAGAGGGCAGCATAGTTTATGACAATGATCTGCCTAAAAGCTCATTAAAGTCTTTTCTCTGAAGTGACATGCAGGATCAGTAGTGAGTAATCTGATGAGTCTTTAGGCGAGTTCCATTTTTAAAACTGCAATAACAGAGAGATTTGCTGTCATCTGATAAAAATCAATTAGAGAAGGTAAGGCCACAAGGAAGACTAACATCACTCATCACCCACCACTGGCAGCTGAAATGATTTTTTTTCTAACCTTGGATGATCAGGAACTATAGTCATACTGTATGGAAATTAATTTAGTTTCCCTATTCTGAATTCACTGTGGTTTGTTCTGGTGACCTAAACACAAATTACTTTTAATCAAAGTTGATATGTTATTAATACCAAGAAGGATCTTTAAAGAATCATTTCTTTTTTAAATCGACTTTAGTGTTTTTCACCAGAGTTTGGGGTATAAATATAAGAAGGTTACATGTGTCATCCTTACTTTCTGGACTCTTTGTCCACTACAAGGCATTGTACTGAGTGGCAAAGACAATAGATTCCACTAAACACAGCACACATCCTAAGAAGACAGTAGAAAAATGAGACTTATGATAATTGGGTTAAAAATTAACATAAAAATATTTCCTTTTATGCATCTTCTTTTTTTTGTAACTGGTATTATTGAAAAAGCATTTTGGTAATCATTTTCTCTATCATGGTAATAAGAATGTGTCAGAAGTAAGATTAGAATCAATTTTTTTTTTAAGACACACTCTCACTCTGTTGCCCAGGCTAGAGTGCTATACTGTCAGCTTAGCTTACAGTAATCTCAAACCCCTGGGCTCAAGTGATCCTCCTGAATCAGACTCCCAAGCAGCTGGGAGCGTAGAAACTGGCCATGATGTCCAGCTAACCTGTCTATTTTAAGTAGAGATGAGGTCTTGTTTTTGTTCAAGCTAGTCTCAAACTTCTGAGTTCAAAAGGGATTTTCCTGCCTTGGCCTTCCAGAGTGCTAGGATTACAGGCATGAGCCACCATGCTGAGCCTAAAATTATAATATCCTGAAAAAGCAGAAGTACTAGTGTTAATAAAAAAAGTTGATGCTTAGCTCTGTGAGCAAACTAAAAGTGTCCCATGCAAGGGTTAAACATCTCCCCCCCCAAAACCAGCTTCTGAATACCTAACATACATAGATCACACCTAGCCTCAAGAGGCTATGTACCTGAGACATACAACAGAAATCACTGTCAGAAATGATGAAGGAAGAAGTATTTTTTTTTTCTGAGACAGAGCCTCAAGCTGTCCCCCTGGCTAGAGTGCCGTGGCATCACAGCTCACAGCAACCTCCAACTCCTGGGCTCAAGCAAGGCTCCTGCCTCCGCCTCCCAAGTAGCTGGGACCACAGGCACCCACCACAACGCCCAGCTATTTTTTGGTTGCAGCCATCATTGTTGTTTGGCAGGCCCGGGCTGGATTCAAACCCACCACGTTAGGTGTATGTAGCTGGAGCCTTAGCCACTTGAGCCACAGGCGCTGAGCCAGGAAGAAGTATTAAGGAAGAACCAATCTGGGAAATCTTTGGGAGATACATAGAGCTTTTACTTACCATAAAAGTAAGCAAAATCATACTAGTCTTAAACTACACTACAAATTGAAAACTAAAGCAGTAATCACAGAAATTAATGTAATAGGAGCTCTAAAAAGTTTGCCTGTCTCAGTAGTCATCTAAACATGCCCATACAGGAAGAGCCTTTAAATTCAAACAAGACAGGAAGTAAAAAAGAAGATACTGTTTTAAAACATCTGGATCCTTAAAGGGCTACACTTCAGTTAAAGGTGATTTAGAATGAAATCCATTTATGAAAAGAAGAAAAAGCAAATAAACAAAACAAAAAATCCATTTATTCTTAAATCCTGGGTGGAAGAATATTATAACTCTGGATTTATAACCAGTGGTATGCCCACATACAGGTTGGAGGTTGGAAATTATACCACTACATAATCCAAAAATTCCTTAACCAATAAAAATATCATGCAGAGTAGCTCAGTGTTAGTGAGAAGTAATCCTGGACCCTTGGTGGAAAAAACTGCTAAAGCTTTCTGGTGAGATGAGATTTCTAGGCCATTTAAGATTGTCACAGATAGAATTCCTTGATGATTAGTTTATAATCTAAAATTATATACTACATATGAAGAAACATATCTTACCTTGAGTGATAATTAACAGACACAACAGCAGGATTAAACTCCCCAAAACTTTATTCAGGGCTCAGTGCCTGTGGCTTAAGCGGCTAGGGTGCCAGCCACATACACCTGAGCTGGCAGGTTCAAATTCAGCCTGGGGCCACCAAACATGAGGGCTGCAACTAAAAAATAGCCAGGTGTTGTGGCAGGCACCTGTGGTCCCAGCTACTTGGGAGATGGAGGCAGGAGAATCGCTTGAGCCCAGGAAGTGGAGGTTGCTGTGAGCTGTGATGCCACAGCACTCTACCCAGGGTGACAGCTTGAGGTTCTGTCTCAAAAAAAAAAAAAAAACTTTATTCAGATAGAACTACCTGATCGAAATTATAAAATGAGGATGCTTAATATAGATGAATCAAAAACATAAGAATAATGGAATGTTCAGAAAGACAGCTGTAATAGTGTCCCCCACCCTTTCAAGTTGTCCACATCTCAATCCTTAGCATCTGTGAATATGTTATTGGATCTAGAAAAGGGGAAATTTTCCTGGTAGGTACAATATAATGACAAGTATCTTAAGAAAAGGAGGCAGGAAGATCAAAGGTGGAGAAGATATGAAGAGAAGAGCAGAGGTCAAACTGTTGCTACTGCTGGAAATGTGGGCACAGGCCACGGCAAACAGGCAGCCTCTAGAAAGGTAGTTTCTAATCAGTGTGCCACTGGTGTGCCATGAGAGGATCTTAGGTGCTCCATAAAAATTTTTAAAGATCATTAATTAAATTATTTTTGAAAGAAGTTCAAAGCACAATAGTTATATATTTTTTGTACTCTTTTATTAATCAAGATAATTTAAGTGTGTTGTGGAAGTTTAACTATAGGTTCAAGTATGCTGTGAAATATAAAAGGTTGAAAAATGCTGCTCTGGAAGTTATAAGAGGCAAAAAACAGATTCATCACAAGAGCCCTGAAACAGATGCAGCCTGACCAACTCATTTAAACTTATGACTTCCAAGTCTGTAAGATAATATATATATTTGTGTTGTTTTAAGTCACTAAGTTTGCTAATGGCAGAGATAGGAAACTAATAAAAAGACTTGTGAATATATGGAAGTGATTATGACAGAAATGGTATTACAAAAAAGTGGGGGAAAGAATATACCATTGAAAAAATAAGTTGGGGAAAACAAGTTATCCATGTGAGGGAAATTTTATATCCCTAATTTATATCATATTCAAAATTAATTCCAGGAAGCTGAAAGGCATCAACATAAAAAGCAAAACTTTTAAGAAAATATGAAAGGATATATTTATGAGCTCAGAGAAGTGATTTAATTCAATAAGATGTGCTAATCATAAAAATGATTTTAAAAATTGGACTACTTTATAAATATATGGACAAGAAAGTAAAATGACAAAACACAGACTGGTAAAGAGATATGCAGATATATCACTGAATATTTATACATTAGTTTCAATTAAAATGTGGCAATATCTAGTAATAATGAAGATGCATACATCTGCAGTGTGGCAATCAACTATTAGGTATAGATTTTAGAAAGTCCCTCATATTTGTGTATAGACAAATGTATATAAAAACATTGGTTGCTTTATCCTTTTAGGGAACATTATTATAGTGCTTAAGAGGCAGGATGCTTACTGGCTGAGTTCATATGTGAACTAGTCCACCTCCTAGATGTGTGATCCTGATTATTTATCTTCTTTGTATCCTATTTTTCTCACATGTAGAATAAAAATAGCATTTATTCATATAAGGTTTTCTGGGAATTAAACGAATCAATATTTTAAAGAAGTTAGAAAGTAGCCTGCACAAAATATTACATAAATATTTGTTAACGAAATATATAAAATAGGGCCAGGCACAGTGGCTCAAGTGTAATCTTTACACTCTGGGGAGGCTGAGGTAGGAGGATTGCTTGAGCTCAGAAGTGTGAGACTAGCCTGAGCAAGAGCAAGACCCTGTGTTTACTAAAAATATAAAAAATAGCCTGGCTTTGTGGCAGATGCCTGTAGTCCCAACTACTCAGGAGGCTGTGGCAGAAGGATCTCTTGAGCCAGGAGTTTGAGGTTGCAGTTGACTATAAAGATGCTACTGTACTCTACCCAGGGTGACAGAGCAAAACTGTCTCAATCAACCAATCAATAAAATAGATACTATTTTATATACAGCATGTCCATAAATATTTTAAATTGCACACGAACTTTATGGATGCCCTGTGTATCACACACGACCCAAACATCCATCCATAAAATGGACAAATGAAAATGTAGTACATTCACATGAGTAGTAAAAAAACTTCACCTTTTCCCAAAAGAGGTCTAGCCTTTGTCCTAGGCTTCTAGGGGGTGATCTCTAAACCACTGGAATCTCATACCACCTGGGCCACCGGGGAGGAACTGTCCTACCTTTTATTTCAACCTGGGGAGTGGTGGTGGGGTGGGACTGGGGAGGCGAGGGCAGGAGAACCATGTGTGGTGGAGAGAAGCTAGTGTGGCAAAAGCCTACCAGTCTGTAGTTAGTTAAGGGAGACCATGGAAAAACCTGTGCCACTGCCCATGCCCACACCAGAACCACCCTTGGACCTAGAGAGCCCTTCTCTGGCTGCACTACTCCCCTGTGAGCATTTCACAGGCCTAAAGTTGAAACAGGGATCCCCATTTGGGGATAAAAGGGGAACACACCCCCTATTTCCTAGGCCTGGACAATTTCATATAAATTTCCTGGGCTTGGGAAATTTCATGAAGAAAAGGGCTAATTCACCTTGCCCCTAGCTGAAGGGACTATATCCTTTCACTAATGTGTTTGTTCATCTTGCCGAAGCAGAAGGGACTATATCTATTCATTTGTTACCAAGTCCTAGCCAAATGTAACTACAAAGGACACAAGAGACTATATTTACCACTAGACAAAGGATGGAGGTGGAGATTTTCTGATTGTGTCTTTCCCTCTGCCAGAAGCTCTGGTGCTTTTTCTGTATTCCTCTTTGTCTAATAAGTCCTGTCTTACCACTGCTTTCTAGTCCATGGGTTCATTCTTTGGATCCACAAGACCAAGGACCTACCAAAGAAAGAAATTCTGGCAACACCTGAAAGGAATATCTTTATTTGACAGGGGGCACTGGGTTACCAGTCTAACAATATAGTTTAGACAGCCAGGGTTGGCCACACCACATAGTCTTAGGGTAGGGTATGGCCATGTCAGAAAGACCAAAAGTATGATTTAGGGTAGGGTCTGTGAGTCAAATATAAATCAGTCAACTCCAGAGAGGTTGGAGACTGAGATCAAGCCCAAGAGCAATCAGTCATGCCTATGTGATAGAACTCCAACAAAAACTCTGAACACTGGGGCTAATTTGAGCTTCTTTGCTTGTTTATATTCATGTGTATTGTCACACACTGATGTTTGAAGAGTAACACTATTCTGATTCCACAGTGAGAAGACAACTGGAAACTCCATATTTGAAAACTCCCTGTGCTCCATTCTAAGTACCTCTTCTTCTCTTTACTGGTTTTAATCTATAGCTACGCCCTATAATAAAATCTAACTATAACATCTTCCAATGAGTCCTGTGAATCCTTCTATTAAATTATGAAAACTGAGGATGGTTTAGCAAAACCTCTGAACCTGCAGTGTTGCCAAGAATATACCCTCTAACTTCACTGTTGTCCATCTTCTGATATCATAAAATGAAATGCTATAAGCAATTTAAATGAGTAAATTACAGCCCCATCTATCAATATGGAAAATGTCAAAAGCATGAAATTGAGTGATAATATTAAGTTGTGGAAGAATACTTTCAGATTTATAGAGAGTTATAGCATTTATAAAAACTGTTGTTTGTGTATATATATAGTACAGAATCATTTAAGAGAATTATAAACACCAAATACAGAATAGTAGTCACCTCTGGGAAGGGAGGAAGTAACAGTCACATTGAAATTTTCAATTGCTCAGTTTCTTTAAAAAATATACAATTAAATGCAACAAAATTGTGAGTAGATGAATATTCTTTATATTATTCTTTGTACTTTCTGAAATAACCTTAAATATTTTATAATATAAATAGATTATAATTAATGAAGTGACATTGTATAAATATAGCATAATATTTCTATTGTCTTTCTAAATTCAATCCTTTTAGTAGACATGTCCAAGGTAGCTACAATAGGTTAGAGGTTAGCAAATAATTCCTTCTGGTATAGAACATCACTATTACCAGGAAATTGAGAATATTTTCCATTGAGAAATTTAGAATCATATAATAAAGGGTATATTAGAACAAGACAGAAAAATTGTATGGACTTTAAAACCTGTTAAGACTACAAATTTTATCTATGACAGGTACAAGATATTCTTCTTTCTTATTAGTCTTTTTCACTAGTCAAATATCAAATTATAGGAAGTATCTATTAATTTTGTGTTACACCTGGCACTATTTGAGACATTAGACTCTATCAGTTTCTAAAAAGGGTTAGAAAAAATAATCTGTTGGAGTGTTTAGCTACATTTGCCAAGTGGTGTTCTGTCTCCTGTTATTGATAGGGGAATACTCGAGAAGTGACACTGAGAAAGGGTCTTTAAGGCGTTGGGAAGAAAACCTGGCCTGCTGAACCAGGAAGTCTCGAGGGCCCATAAGAATTTGATCATGAAGTAACCTAGGTCATCAATGACCTATAGAAAAGACAATCAATGACAAACAGAAAAGTGCAATACTTCCTGGAGGTGTGGAGCAGCCAATGAAAGACTTGCAACCAATTTCAAATGGAGAGGGTTTTTATATCCCTGGAGGACTTTGCCTCTGAGCCTCTCTCACCTTTTCTCCTTCTTCAATGAGATCCACTTTCAACTCTCTTTGGAAGTGCTCTAAACTTTCTCTTCATTCTTCCTAGATAAAATTTCTCTTTGTTGCACTGAAACCTGTGCAGGTTACTTTTGCTTTCTATTCATACTGCCTGTGCCACTACAGTTTGATTTCCAGTTTGTTTCCATTCATTTTTGCTCTCAATTGCTGCCTGCCTTTTTTGAACTTTCTAGCTCAGCCAAGTAATCCAACCAGGTCAACTGGGTTTGGGGAGCCAGAACTCCCAACCCCCAACAATAAATGATATAGAGGAAGCTGATACAATCAAGACAATAAGCCCCATCTTTACTGTCAATTTCCTATCAATTAGGAAAGAGTCTATGTGTACATAAAATATTACTGGTTCATTAAACATCAATAGGCTAAATTATGTTAAGACCCCATAATAGACCAGGAAGTTAAAACTACAGACCACAGAACTAGTATTTTCATTTGCCTAGGGATATCTTTATACTATGTGAGTGGTAGCACCAATATTTCCAAGCTCCTTATAAACAGCAATAGATGAGCTGTTACCAACTGACCTTCTGAGTTTTACGTTTCAGTCAGATGATACATGTCTGCACATACATACACACACAGAGAGAATTAGAAATAACTTAATCTTATTGTGTCAATTCCCCACTGGGGAAAAATAATTTTTAAATGTGTTTCCTAATTTCAAGAAAAACAAAGGAATTGAATTCAGAATCAATTGGAAGTTGTATATGACTTAAAAATTACAGAACACTATCACCTAGACTATTAACATATCATCAATAATTTGATAAGTCCACTTAACTAAAATTAATTTCCTTTTCTTTTTTTTTTTCTTTCTTTTTGAGATAGAGTCTTGCTCTATTGCCCTGTGTAGAGTGCTGTGGTGTCAGCCTAGCTTACAGGAACCTTAAACTCCTGGGCTCAAACAATCCTCTTGCCGCAGCCTCCTGAGTAGCTGGGTTTACAGATGCTCATCATAACACTTGACTAGATTTTTTTTTTATTTTTAGTAGAGACAGGGTCTCACTTTTCTTCAGGCTGGTCTTGAACTTCTGAGCTCAAGCAATCCACCCACCTCCACTTCTAAGATTACATGCATAAGCCACTGCATCTAGCCTTAAAAGTATTTTTCTATAAATACTTCCTTTCATTAAATATTAAAATATTCATGATATATACTGTTACTTTCATATAATATTATGAACCATTCTTTTGTTTGAAAATTAATTTTTATGATGTTTAGGCTAATTGGGGCCTCTGAAATATACATTTAAATATAAAATATAATAGAGGTATCTATTTTAGTAAGCCATCAAAAAATTGCCTGGTTTTTAATAATATATTTATTAATAGAGGATATACTGAGAGAGGATACCCAGAAAAAGTGAGGTCTAAGAGAACAGAGGTCTTCTCAGGGAGACTTTAAGGATACACCTACAAGGTCCTACCCCATGGTGACTCAGCTCTTAGGAATTTGTAGAAACTTAATTCCCTGGGACCTAGAAACTAACACTTGCTTCCGTTTCTGTAAGAGCCTGTGGTTCTGTAAAAGCTGAAGCATGCTTCTGCAGCTTGAATCAAACTGATCAATGAGAAAAGTACCCCTGGCCTAGAACTTTTTGACTAGGGATTAAAAGGAAAAGAATGAGCCTGATGGGAAGCGCAGCTGTTTTGAACTCTTCTGTGCCTTCACTACACCAGCTAAAATAAAGGCCTTCCTCTTTTAAACAGGGTATTTGGTTGCTCCTTTTCTCCACTAGGCCTTGTCTTCCTGCAACAATATATATCATATAGAAGAAATATAAAAGTATAAAGAACGTTAAGAACTGGTATAAATAATGGAAAATATGTATTATATGAGAAGAAATCTAATAATAAGACAAATTATGATAATCCAACTAAATTTCCTTCTAATTTCAAATTCTTCAATTGTAAAGGTATATAGTTAAAAGTGCTTATACGTTTTTCATACTGCTTTTCATTAGGTTAGTTCTTCCATATCAGTTTTGCCTGTTAGAAAATGCACATATGTGTAGTTTACAGCGGTGGTATTTGTTCTCTCTCTCATTTCTGTATTTTCTTCATGTATATTATGCTCAAGTGACACAAACCAGTGGCCTGTAATAAGTGCCACACTAAATGAATATATTGATAAAGATTCCTCTGTATGATATCTTATCAGTCATTCCAATTGTCAGTCTAAAAAGTTTTAGTTAGGTGGATTGATTCAGGAGATTAGTTTTTGAACTAGAATATTATAATAGGTCACTGAGTTATGTTGATTATTTAGAATAGGAGTTGATGTGGTCTTTGATTGAACTTTTATAAATAAAACTGTAATTTTGGAAATGGAAGACAGAACAGTCTTGGAGAGGCTACTTTCACTGTTCTCCAGAATTCCAACCTTCTGACAAAGTTTGGTGGACTTGTCCTTGTCTCTGACTACTGGCTGACAGTGACAGACGGCAAGACCCACTTCATCAGGTAACATTGTGACTAGAAGGTAAATATTTTATTATGAACTTTTTGGAAGTAATAAAGCTCCACATGACATGTTTTCTTCTAATGTATTAAATGGCAGCCTAAGCAGTGGTTCTCAACCTTCCTAATGCCACGGCCCTTTAATACAGTTCCTTATGTTGTGGTGACCCCTAACCATAAAAATTATTTTCATTGCTACTTACTTCATAACTGTAATTTTGCTACTGTTATGATTTGTAATGTAAATATATGATATGCACGATGTATTTAGGTGGCCCTCTGAAAGGGTCATTCAACCCCCAAAGGGGTTGTGACCCACAGATTGAGAACCTCTGACCTAAGGGTTAACAATTAAGATACTTGAAGATGGCAAAAACTTTTGAGATGCCAGTCAGGCTCCAGGTTTGGTGTAGTTTATAGCAGCCATCCTGGTACCCTGATGCCTGGAGAGGCACCTTTGTATGCCTCCCTTCTATAGGGCAGTATGTGACCTAGAGGTAAATAATAAAATATATGTCCTAAGAAACTTACCTTAGAAAAATCTACAAATACAGAAGGTAGTGATACCTCCCAAAAGTCACTACATATATATTTGTCTTTTTTTCTTCTTTTGGTATCTTTCTTGAAGTAAGAAGTAGGAGAAAGAGAAACATTTGTATGGTGGATATAAAAGTAAATGCTATATTTTGCTATATGATAGGGTATGCCTCCTGGGAATGCAAAACTGGGAAATTTATGTCACAGCATCATCTCTCCCCAACATTCTTGGTAGGACTCAAGGTATTGGCATCCAGCTCAGCTATTGGGCTGTTGGTCCAAAACTCAATGCTTTTTGAAAAGCAGCAGCTAAGTACAGATGTTCCTTGACTTACAATGGGGCTTACATCCCTGTAAACCTATTTTAAGTTGAAAATATAAGTGGGTTTATCAGGGCATAACCCCATCATATTCTGAGGAGCACACTAAATGTGTATTCCTTTTGTACCATCATAAAATCAAAAAATCTTAAGCTGAACTATTCTAAGTCAGAGACTGTCTGTAAAAGGCAATGACTCCTATAATCTCAGGAAACAGGTATGTTCTTACTAATAAAAGCCAGGCCTCATCCCGTGCTATATGCTCTTTGGATTCATTATTTATGATATTTTACTCTATTAATCAAGACTATCAAAATGCCCTCAAGTGAGTGCTCCACTACATCCCAGCCTCATTCAGAATGGTCTAGTTTTGGTAAAACAGCAAGCCTACCTACTACTAGTCATGAGTGACAGAACCCAAGGAAGCTTGGTTGGCAAATAGTAATCACCAAAATAAAAGTTACCAACATAGTAATTAAAAAATAAGATGTTTTCTAAAAATATAAAAAAACCTACCATGTCACTAGAAGTCAAGTGCAAATTCTCAGGCATGATATACAAACTGCGTAGAAATCAGCTCTTGGGAGGTGGTTGTAAAATCAACATGGATCTTCTAACTCTATAATAAGACTGTCCAGGTTCCTTTCCTTATTCCCCTACTGACCAACTGCTTGACAGTGCTTCACTTCTCAAGACTATAAAATGGGGATAATAATATCTAATGAATAGAATTACCACATGGATTAAATTAGTACATGTTAAGTGCTTACTGTGTGCCTCCTATATGGTAAAGTTATAAATTATAAATTTTTATAGTTATCACTCTTCTGTAGTAAAGAAGAAAATTACTGCAGATCATACCATCCATGTGGAGTTTGTAGGCTACATTGTTGTTACTACATGAAGATCTACGTCCATGTTTTCAAGGTCTATGGTTTCTATTAGAAGTTAAGCAACCTGGGCACCTGGTAAATTCAACTATTTTCTGTGGAAAGACCTGTGACAGTTGTAAGAGAAGTATTGATGCTGATAGCAATAAGCATTGAGATTTATTCCTTTGTTCCCAAATATTTATGGAAATAGGCCTACTATGTACCAGAGATAGTTCTGGGTACTAGGATACAAAAGTAATCAAAACTAATGCTGTTTAGCTGTTATGTAATTTATTTAGTGCAAGAAAGAGACAACAAACAAGAAATAAGATAATGATAAATAGTGATAAGTATTCTGAAAAAATAAACAGGATAATGTGAGACTGATATGGGAGTTGGAACAGAATAACACAGGACAGACTCTTTCAGGAATTGATATTTGAGTTGAGAGCTGAACAACCAGAAATAACTAGTCACATGAAGGCATGGAAGAACATTGTAAGAAGGAACATTAAATTTCAAAACTTAAAGTGTAAGTTAAGGAAGAGAAATGTACCCAATAAATCTAAAACAGTGAATAAATAGAAATATGATGTGAAATGAAATCACAGAATAGTCAGAGGCCTAATTATGCAAGGCTTTGAAGGCCAGGGCGAGGACCTTAAATTTTATCCTAAGTTAAATGAGAAATTTCTGGTTTTTGTTTTTTTTTAAGAGACCGACTCTCAGTTGATCGCCCTTGGCAGAGTGCTGTGATGTCACACAGCTCACTGCAACCTCCAGCTCTTGGGCTTAGGAGATTCTCTTACCTCAGCCTCCCGAGTAGCTGGGACTACAGGTGTCCACCATAACACCCAGCTATTTTTGTTGCAGTTTTGGCTGGGGCTGGCTTTGAACCCGCCACCCTTGGTATATGGGGCTGGCGCCCTACTCATTGAGCCATAGGTGCTGCCAGAAATTCCCAGGTTTTGAGAAGGAGAATAACATGACCAGATAAGTGTTTTTGAAAAGATGAGTCTAGTTGCTTTGTGTAGAACTGTCACAGGGAAAGGAGAAAAAGCTTGTTATGTCTTCTGTAGATGAAGAATGAAATGATCATAACCTGAAACAAGGTAGTGGCAGTACAGACCAAGAAGTAGAGAGATTGGGTACATATTGAAGACAAACAGCTGACACGAATTTCTGATGGAATGGATATAGAATGGAGATGTCCTCCTGAAACAAGTTTAAGGTAATTTGTACATTCATAAAAGCAGTCCCCCCCACCAAAAAGTGAAAATGTTGCAGGAAGCCAAGGCCCAATGGAGAGAAAGAGCACCCAAACACCATGTTTATAAGAGGAAGGGCTTTATTTACTGTCTGGGAGCTTACAACATAGAAGAATTCCAAATGGCCATACTCTCCGACTTGCTTGGTCTTTCCCCCTTTATTGACAGTCAAGAAGTTCCAACCCATAAGCACCCCTCTCATTAGCCAGTTCGAATCAAAGGGTAGATGCTATTCCAGCCCCCACAGAACTACGGGATTGAACAGAAGTGGAAATTAGTTTATAAATTCCCAAGAGCTGAGTCACCATGGAGAAGGATCCTGCAGGTGTATCTTTGTAGTCTTCTTGAGAAGACCTGTTCTCCTAGACCTCACCCTTCTCAGGTATCCTCTCTCATAACAATCAAATGCAATTGCTCAAGTGTGACAGTCTTCTTATGCAGTTATTGTTATACAAGAAGAGTACTCAGGGAGCACTCTTACTCCACCTGGGGGGGGTGAATATTAGAGGCAACTAGTTGTTACTAACCTCATCAACCACTATATTCTGGCTTTTCATAAAGATTACTACTTACTACTCTGGGTACTAATTTTTAGCTAGAAGGGCTCAAGGAATAATTTCTGTGCCTTTTAAGGAGTTACCATGGACTTGAAAAACACAGCAGTGTAGATAATCCAAAAAATGATCTGGTACAAGTATCGGAGTCCAGTGGTGCTTCTGGTGAAGATTTCATACTGAAGGAAGAGGTTGTGGAAGATGGATTGCCCATTAGGTACTGCTGTCATTCTTGGAAGGCATAATCATCATGCTTACCCTAGAAAAATCTTCAAAAAGGAACACATAGGCTTCAGAAAATTTGCTCCCAGAAATAGCCTCCATTTTATAGATCTTAGCCATATATTGAGCTTCCTCTGTTCTTGGTGACATTCTATAAATGATAAATTCATTTTTTTTTTGAGATGGAGCCTCAAGCTATCCCCCTGGGTAGAGTGCCATGGCATCACAGCTCATAGCAACCTCCAGCTCCTGGTCTCAAGCAAGTCTCCTGCCTCAGCCTCCCAAGTAGCTGGGACCACAGGCGCCCGCCACAAAGCACGGCCATTGCCATTTTTTGGTTGCAGCCATCATTGTTGCTTGGTGGGCCGGGCTGGGGATTCGAATCGGCCACCTTAGGTGTACGTGGCTGGCGCCTTAGCCGATTGAGCCACAGGCACCGAGCCGATAAATTCATTTTTTCAGCTTTCCCAGTTGTCCTTAAATTTAAACTTCTATAAGAAAGTCACAATAAAACTATATATTGATGACAGAAACAAATGTATATTAATAACTGCAACAAGAGTACAGAATAAATTAGCATAAATTATGAAATACAAGCCATTATTCATCATTAAAAAACAAAGCCTTCCAAAATATTAGAGGTCAGTTAATATGCTTGGGTCACAACCTAGACTCCCTATCTATAGTTCATGTGCATAGTGTCTCCATGGTTTGTACAAAGGCCCATACCACCATTCTGACTTAATGCTTCTTCAGTATAGCTTATCTCAATGTCATCAATGAAACTTACAGTAGGAGAGTCCTAGTGTTTCCTGACTATCTCTTAAACATGCTAAAATATAAGCTAAGCTTTTAATAAAATTGAATTTTTCAGTTTAAATACTTGGACTAATAGTCCCATCTTTATAATCTGCCACATCTTAAGCAAATTTGTTTAAAAATAGGTCTTTCAGATGCCACTGAAAAAGCCCTTGGCTGAAACTTTGTGGTGTATCAAACAAGTCTGTGGTAAATCTATTTATATTGTTAGATTTGTTTTGATCAATCTCCTTTTCTGTTTTGATATTCACCACATAAAACTCATTTCTGGTTTGAATAATCCTTATATAAATACCTGTTCCATTCTGCTGCCTTGTCTTGAAAACTAAAATTGTACAAATGATACAAAGATAAAGAGGCATCTTAAATCCAGAGAAGAATACACTCAGTTTTACTTCTAATGCCCTTTATGGCTATGTCCAACACTGCAAACATTTCTGAATGTACAAACAAAAATATCCCAAACTAGTGTTTTTAGGGAAACCTATATAACTGCTGGATCCTGTTCATGGGTTAAAAAATATGTGTAGAGACCATCTTCTTAGGACAAAAACACTCATGGCATTTTCCTGCTTTTTTTACAAGGCCCTTGAAAAACAGTACCTAATGATACTCACCAGCTTAACATTTTACTGTCTACAAGCTCTCAATGTCAACTATATATCAGAAGGTGGGCTGGAAATGAGTTGAGGAGTTACTATACTAACTCTCCAATCATTTATCAAAAGTCTGTTTTTTTTTTTTTAAGGAGAAAAAGCTAATCATTGATTCTTGAGAAAGACTACTGTAAGTGTCTCTACATGCAAGAAAGAGTTCATTTAAAACCAATCTATCCTTCCTTCCTTCCTTCTTGATGTTAGGTTCTTGATTTCTTTGTGTCTTCTGAATATTAGTCCTTTATTGGATGAATAATTTGTAAATATTTATCCAATTCTACAGGTTGTCTCTTCACTATGTTGATTGTTTCCTTTGTTAAGTAGAAGCTTTTTAGTTTACTATAGTTGCATTTATCTATTTTTATTTCTGTTGCTATGCTTTTAAAATCTCAGCCGTATTTTTTTACTTAGACCAATGTCCTAAGGAGTTTTCCTTGTGTTTTCTTCTACTGGGCTTATATTAGATCTTACATTTAAGTCTTTAATCCACTTTGAGTTGATTTTTGTGTATGATGAGAGATAGGATCTTCATTTCATTTCTCTGCATATAAATATCCCCCTTTCCCAGCAGCATATATTGAAGAGAGTTTTCTTTCCTATTGGTATTTTTCCATGATATGTACACCATGGAATACTATGCAGCCATTAAAAATACAGAGACTTGGCTCAGCGCCTGTGGCTCAATCGGCTGAGACGCCAGCCACGTACACCTAAGGTGGTCGGTTCGAATCCCCAGCCCGGTCCCGCCAAACAACAATGATGGTTGAAACCAAAAAATGGTCGGGCATTGTGGTGGGCGCCTGTGGTCCCAGCTACTTGGGAGGCAGAGGCAGGAGACTTGCTTGAGCCCAGGAGTTGGAGGTTGCTATGAGCTGTGATGCCATGGCACTGTACCCAGGGGGATAGCTCGAGGCTCCATCTCAAAAAAAAAAAAAAGTACAGAGACTTCACCTCTTTTATGTTTACCTGGATGGAGCTGCAATATATTATTCTTAGTAAAGTATCTCAAGAATGGGGGAAAAAAGTATCCAATGTACTCAATACTGCTATACAATCAATACCACCTACACACTCATACAAATAGCAAAACATAACTATATTCCAGAAAGTAGAAGGGAAGAGGAGACAGAGAAGAGGGGAGGAGGGATTTGGGAGGAGAGAGGGTTTTGGGGGGACCTCACATAATGTGCATGATGCAATGGTACATTTCAAAACTATTAGTATAATTGTCATGTATATGTTACTTAGTTCAATGTAAACATTTCACATGGTATCTTGAAGCAGTACCCTGAACCCCATCAATGCATCAATCTACAAAGTTATGATTTAATAACAAATAATTAATTTAAAAAATTCATGCCTTCATTATACCGTTGTTCCAAAAATTAGGGAATTTCCTTCTTAATCTTATCTATGACCCACCTATAATTCAGCATAAGATTATTTATCTTCTGTGTCTTTGTATGAGTGTGAAGATTCCTGTTGCTGTTGAGTTCACCTTTTATTCTGTAATGGTCTGAGAAAATACAAGATATAACTTCTAGTCTTTGCTGAGGTTAGACTTGTGACCTAAGATGTGATCAATTATGGAGGATGTTCCATGGGCTGATGATGTATTCAGTTTTGTTAGGATGAAATGTCCTATAGAAGTCTGTTAAGTCCATTTGTTCTGGGACAAGTGTTAAGTCCAATATTTCTTTGTTTAGTTTTTTTCATGGAGGATCTATCCACTGCCAAAGGGATGCTAAAATCTCCAACAAGTATAGTGCAGAATGATATCAAATTGTTCATATCTGTAGTGTTTCCTTCATAAACTGAGGAGCATTCTGAAGTGAATATGAAGTGACCATCCTTATCTTTCCTTACCTTTATTTATAGCCTAATATACCTGCAACTAAAATTGCAACCCCTGCTTTTTTCTAATTTCCATTTGCCTGTATTATAGATTTATATCCCTTTGCCCTGAGTCTATTTTTGTCACATAAGGGAAGATGAGACAGACATCTGGCCTGAGTTTTTGTATCCAGTCAGCCAACTTGTGCCTCTTTAGAGGACAATTTAAGCCATTCACATTAATTGAGAGTGTTGATAAGCCTGGTAGTGTTTTACATATCGTGATTTTTAAGTGTTCAGTGGATATTTTTAATACTTTCACAATTGTGGATGTTTAGTTTTTTCAAGGCTTTCAAGATTTTCAAGTGTCGAGTGGATAATTTTAATTATTTCACCATGGGGAATGTTAAGGTTTTATGAAGTTTACTTTGGTGGTAAACCATTAAGCTGATCATTATGGAGGATAAGTCTGAGTATATCCTGGAAAGCCAGGATACTCAGGATATACTCAGACTACATACAGTCAATCAGGACTCTGGGGACCTAATTGGTGTCATGGGGCTAGGTGGCTCTGTCTTGTATTCAGTCAGCCTCTATTCAATCCTAGTGAATTGGCAGCAACCTACCCAATGGGAAAGGATATTTGCATATTTTGAATCAGACAAAAACTTAATAACTAGGATCTATACAGAAGTTCAAATAATCCATAAGAAAAAAACCAACAATCCCATACATCAATGGGAAAAAGAGATGAACAGAAACTTCACTAAAGAAGATAGATAAATGGCTATCAAATACATGAAAAAATGCTCACCATCCCTAATTATCAAAGAAATGCAAATTAAAACCACCCTGAGATATCATCCAACCCCAGCAAGAATGGCTTATATCACAAAATCTCAAAACTGCAGATACTGGCACAGATGTGGAGAGAAAGGAACACTTTTACACTGTTGGGACTGCAATCTAATACAACCTTTTTGGAAGGAAGTATGGAGAATCCTCAAAGAACTGAACCTAGACCTCCTGTTTGGTCCTGCAATCCCATTACTGGGCATCTATACAGAAGGAAAAAAAAAACTTTTATTATAAAGACACTTGTAATAGGCTGTTTATTGTAGTCCATTTTACCATTGCTAAAATGTGGTAACAGCCTAAATCCCCTTCATCCCAGGAGTGGACTGGCAAACTGTGGTATATGTATACCATGGAATACTATTCAGTCATTTTAAAAAATGGAGAATTTGCAGCATTTGCATTAACCTTGATGGAGATGGAACACATTATTCCTAGTGAAGCATCACAGGAATGGAGAAGTATGAACAATATAGTGGGGCATGGAGGAAGGGGAGAGCAGACAGAAGGAGGGAGGGGGATAGGGTAAGGACAAAAAAAAAAGTAACTAATTCTCACATAAATTATATTCAATTTTGACTGAAGTACATTAATTAAACATTAATTTTTACTTCAACTTGTTAATATGTTATTTAGGATACAGGATACTACATCCTCATTTAACAGTGAATTATGCTTGTAATTTCCCTTTTATAATGATATATTTTTTCTAATTTAATATCAGGTGTATCCAGATTGAACAGAATGATTTTGAAGTATTTCTTCTTTTTCTATTGTCTGTAAGATTTGGCATGATCTGTTTTTTGAAATTATCTTTCATTTTTATTTATAAATATTAGTTGTCTATATTTGAGACTTTGGGAAAAAATAATAAGAAGTTAATTGATGACTCCACACTGAACCTCAGAGTCAAAGCATTCTATAATAGACATACTCCTATTTGACAATAAAAATGTTACTTTCTTTGCATTACTACTACTTTTATTGCTTAATACTTTGTTGCAGCAATCGTCTGATTTATTTTCTGAATGTATTTATCTTCATTCATTCTTTATGAGATTTTTGTTTCTAGTCCTTAAACATTGTTAACTGTTTTTAAATTTTAAGCCTTTTTGATTTTGTAAAGGCAAAAAATGGAAACCTAGTAAACACATGTATATGTACAAATAAAAAATAAATAAATAATTTTAAAAAGGAAACTGGGGAGTGTTCCTCCTGAGTCTGTCCTGAGCCAGGGTTACCATCTCAATGTGAGTTTCTCTTACTCGGAGACCGTACACCTACCCCAGCCACACTCCTCCTCGGATAACACTGAAGGGTGAGGTCTGGCTCCCTCTGGTCATCCATAGAATTGGGAAGGTGTCTCTCCAAAATTTGACCCTGGTGGGAGTACACCACTATCACTGCTGCTCCATTGCAAGTACTCCTGTGCAGGTCCCTGTGCCTCTGTCCATGCTGGTACCACTGTCTCACTGCTGCTACACACTTTTGCAATGCCAGGACAATTCCCCCACCCTCTGTGTCTCTCCACTTTTACTGGAGTCACAGTTTCAGTGCAGCTACACTATACCCCATGCAGTGCCTAGCCCAAGCAAGGAACCACCATACACTGTGGGATCTGCAGTGGGTAGGATTCCAGATAGCCAGTTGAGGAGTGGAAGGGTGGACTGGAAGTTCAGAATGACAAGAAATCTATTTGTTTAGATTAACTTTTATGCTGGGCAACAGAATTCCCAGGTTCACAGCAGGTTATCTCTGGAAAAGGAGTCCAAGCCTTCAGCAGCTCTCTCCCATGTGGGAAATAGGTGGTCTTCTGTTCACTGCTTACTTGTAGAGAGTTCACAGTTAGCCACTCTCTTTGGGCAGAGGATGGACTCTTATCCTCTTTGGGATGGCTTTTGTATCTGAAATTTCCTTCTGTGGAGTCTTGGGTTGCCTCAAAAGGCATTGCATTTATCAATCTTCTGTCTCAGCTCAGCTCCCAACCATTAGCTTTATTGGGTTCATTCTGGCTATTATCTCTCCCTCTGGATGGGAGCTTCTGTTGAAGCTCCAGTCAGCCATCTTACCTCCTATTTATAACTACATTAATTGTATGGTTTACCTGCTACTTTTATTGTTTTACAGTATTTATGATCTTAAGACAGAGTCCAGATAGTGAAAGATCTTAGGTGCAGGATGTAAGATTAATATCCCAGTCAGACAATGGTAGCAAATCACAGATGTGATTTTTTTTAATACCCTGAAAGCCTTGCGTGTGGACAGATAGTCTCTTCTGGCCTAACTAAGGTGACAGAAGAAAAGAAATATTTCATCTCTTTATCTGGTCCAGAGCAATTCTTTCTGTGCTGAACAAAGTTTAAACATTCAACATTCTTAACTCCCAAAAAGCACTCTCCCTGAGTGAACAGCCCCACCCTGGCAGAGAACTTCTGCTGCCTATAGTATGGCTGTGGTAGTAGCAGCAAGTCCCCAGCAAGACAGCTTTCAGGATTTTAAAGGGGCAGGTCTCATAAGAGTTTTGCACTGAAAATTAGGAATTTCCCAAATCAAATTTTCTCCTGCTTCTGTTTTCCTTTTGTCTGTTCTCTGAAATCCTATTCCTAATTTAATTTCTAGTCTACTAACAACAAATAATTGAATATTGGCTTCAAGCTTATAAAATCATTATTACTAGTAATACAAGCACATCAATATATGACTCTTCTCCTAAGTATTACCACATGCATCCTTCAGGTAAAAGAACCAGGGTATCTCAGGTTACATATGTTATTAATTCATAAAAACACAGGAGAGAAAGATCTAGAGCAACTAAGTTAGAATAGCTATCCTGGCCCATCCTCTCTATTAAAAACATCGGTAAAAATGAGATAAAAAAATGATCTCAGTTGAATATAATTCAACATACATTAAGAAAAAAGAGAATAAAGAGGAGTATAATATTCCAACAGATAATGAGAAAATGTCAGAAAGAGAGCCTCATAAATCACATAAAAACTATAACCGAACTGTGGTATAGGTACTACAATTTCTAAGAGTTTAAAGAAATGATAGCTCTGAAAGAATAATATAAATCAGAATTAGAAAAACTCAAAAGTTAAATCATTAGAGAATAGGAACATTTGAAAAATGAATTAAATTAGTAAAGAAATTAAAAAATCATTTCAGATGAGCAGAGGTAAGATGGCAGAATGCAGCCAGCTTTCCACAGAGGCTCCTAACCAGAAAGAGTTAAAAGACAGAAGTTTAGCAAGTAAGCCAATGGTTTGGAGCAGAGTCAAGACAGAAGGTTGAAGAACACACATCAACCCTGCTGAGGTAAGCTTTAATCCCCAAAGATACAAACAAAAGGTACTGAAACTATCGCCAAGCTGATGGGAGTCCCTGGCACCATGAGAACGTCTCGCAGTAAACTTCATACAAACAAGTGACCAGAGTTCAGACATCCTCCCGTTCCATCCCATAGGAGAGACCCTTTAAAAACTGGAACTCCTACCCATACTAAGGTGCCATAGCACTCTCATGCCAGGCATAAAACTGTATGAAACTTTATATATTTTCTACCTGCAACTCTGAACTCCCAGCACTCCCCTCCACTCTCACCCCCAGGTCTGGAAGCCTGTCCCCCATGGAGTCCAGATTCTTGGGCATTTCCTCAAGAGGTGTGGACAGGGGAAGGGCCCTTGCTTGGCTGTGCTGATTCTGTGGTACGGGAGTAAGGAGAGGATGGTCAGCTGAGAAGGAACTATACAGGAGCAGCAGTGGTGCCCCCAGGCACAGAAAAACAGCAGTGATGGGAACAATAAGGCTCATGCCCCTGGGGCTATTCAGGACACACACCCTGTCTCTCTGGGCATCCAGAGGAAGCCAGGCACCTTCTCCAGTGGCAGCCATGGGTGAACAGATCTGGGATGTGAGTAAAAAGAGTGTGGAGACTAGAATACACTCCCAGGGCAGGGCTGAGACAGAGGACTGGGTTACTGAGGCTAAGACACACCCAGCCCTCAGGGAATCATAGCTGAGACAAAGGAGGGCAGGCAGAGGCTAGAACTGACAGCTCAGTGTGAGCTCTAACTGCTTAACTCCACCTGGAAGAGAGTCATGGTTTCTGTCACCTCAAGGAGCATTTGATAGCCAGGACAGAAACAATCTCTGAGAAGTTGTGCTGTTCTGCCAGCAACAACAATCAGGGGAGGGGTTGGAACTTAGTGAACCACCCCAGCCTCTGTTAAGCACCCAAGGTTGTCAGGCCTCACCTCCCCCTGCCAGATAGTGGCTGAGAACAGTGACCTGGCTGAGGAGACATAGATCTCCCTCTGACTCAGGCAGGCATAAACTCTTGGGGCATCTGCTCATTGAGGGGAACTGGGTCACAGCCCTGTGGGGTTACCAGTGACTGGGCGTGACAGAGGTGCAAGCTGGGGAAGGAGGAATCAACCTTCCCAGACTAATTTATTTACTGGGTTGGTCCTTCTGACCTCACAGAGCACCAGCACCAGTCATACCTGAGCTGCCAGCAGACCCCTGCTATCTAGTAGCCATAGAACTTTTGAACTCCCCCACCTGAGACAAGTGTTGACTGGGACAATTGACTTGGACCTCTTGAACTGGGCCAATCACCCGAGGACTATCCAAAATGGTATCCTGGGTGTGTGGTTGTGGGAAAGTTTGATTTTCCTTTTCAAATTGTTGCCTATGGAGAGCAGGATGACTTAATCCACAGCTGAGACTTCAACCCAGAGTAACTGATTTAGTAGGGTAGGACAGAGACTAGCTGAAAACAAGACAGAGTGACTTAGCCCCACCAAACCAAGGAGGCCTCCAGTTTCTCAGGCCATACCACTATATGGGTCCTTGGCAAAGCTCTAGAAGAAAAGGTACAGACACCAGTCCTAGCCTTTGGGCCAAGGGCTAGTTAATCACTACTCCTGGAGCCCCCAACCCAACTTCTCCTTATCTGCTCATCTAGCCAAATGGTATAAATTAAGCATGGGGTGGAATCAGCAGAAAAACTCCAGTAACATGAATAACCAGAGTAGATCACCCCCCCCTCAAGGAAGGATATGGCAGATGCAACTGAAGACCCCATCCATAAACAGATGGCTGAGATGTCAGAAATTGAGTTTAGAGTCTGGATAGCAAATAAGATCAAATGAATGGAGGAAAGGAGGGAATCAGAATTTTAAGGAATTATTCAAAAGATGTCTCAAGAATTCAACAATTTCAAAGATAAAATGACCAAAGATCTTGACACATTGAGGCAAGAGTTTGCAGCCCTCAAACATCTGAAAAATGCAGTAGAATCCCTTGCTAACAGAATGGAGCAGCCAGAAGAAAGTATCTCTGGCATTGAAGACAAAGCTTTTGAACACTCCCAAGCCCTCAAGGAGGAAGAGAAATGGTGAGCAAAAACAGATCATTCTCTCAGAGAGCTCTGGATAATTTTTAGAAAATGCATATTCACCTATAGGAATCCCTGAAGGCGAAGAAGTTGCTTCACAAAACACAGAGGCTCTTCTTCATGAAACTATTTAAGAGAAATTTCCAGATATGCCAAGAGATCCAGAAATTCAGATAGCAGACAGTTTCAGAACCCCAGCATGACTCAACCCAAATAAGACATCCCCAGGCACATCATAATTAACTTCACTAAAGTTAATATGAAAGAGAAAATTCTAGAAGCAGCCAGATGTAAGAAAACCATAACCTACAGGGGAAGAATATTAGAATGACTGTGGATCTCTCTGCTGAAACCTTTCAGGCTAGAAGAGGGTGGTCACTGACTCCTAAACAAAACAACTTTCAACCCAGGATTCTATACCCAGCTAAACTGAATTTTATCTATGATTTTAAATACTTTAATGACATTCACACATTGAAGAAATTTGCCATAACTAAACCATCTCCAGGATCTTGTCAGACCTATCCTCCATAATGACCAGTACAATCCTCCACCACAAAAGTAAACTCACTCAGAAACTTTTGATCAAATTCCAACTTCCATAGTGGCAAAAGGATTAAAAATGACCACTGGGCTTTCAAAAAACTAGATACCCAAAATTTTACCAGGCTTATCAATTATTTCAATTAATGTGAATGGCTTAAATTGTCCTTTAAAGAGGCACAGCTTTACTGACTGGATGCAAAAACTCAGGCCAGATATCTGCTGCATATAAGAATCTCATCTTACCTGAAAAGATAAATATAGACTCAGGGTGAAGGGATGGTCATCTATATTCCAGACAAATGGAAAGCAGAAAAAAGCAGGTGTTGCAATTTTATTTGCAGATACAATAGGCTTTAAACCAACAAAAGTAAGCAAAGACAAAGATGGTCACTTTATATCTGTTAAGAGTAATACTCATATGATGAGATTTCAATTATTAATATTTATGCACCCAACCAACATGCACCTCAATTTATAAGAGACAAGAGACACTCTAATAGGCATGAACAACTTGATTTCTTCCAGCTCCATCATAGTTGAAGATTTCAACACTCATTTGGCAGTGTTGGATAGATCCTCCAATAAGAAGCTGAGCAAAGAAACTTTAGATTTAAACTTAACCATCCAACATTTGGATTTAACAGACATCTACAGAACATTTCATCCTAACGAAACTGAATACACATTTTTCTCATCAGCCCACAAAATATACTCCAAAATAGATCACATCTTAGTTCACAAGCATGTTTAAAAGAATAGAAGTTATTCCTTTTATCTTCTCAGACTATCATGTAATAAAAGTTGAACTCAGTAACAATAGGAATCTACAGACTCATACAAACACATAGAAGCTAAATAACCTTATGCTGAATGATAGGTGGGTCAGAGACAGGATTAAGAAGGAAATTACCAAATTTTTGAAACAAAACAATAATGAAGACATGAATTATCAGAACCTCTGGGATACCACTAAGGCAGTCCTAAGAGGGAAATTTATAGCATTGCAAGCTTTCCTCAAGCGAACAGAAAGAGAGGAAGTTCACAACTTAAAGGGACATCTCAAACAACTGGAAAAGGAAGAACATTCCAATCCCAAATCCAGCAGAAGAAAAGAAATCACCAAAATTAGAGCAGAATTAAATGAAATTGAAAACAAAAGGATTATACAACAGATCAATAAATCAAAAAGTTGATTTTTTGAAAAGGTCAATAAAATAGATAAACCTTTGGCCAACCTAACCAGGAAAAAAAGAGTAAAATCTTTAATTTCATCAATCAGAAATGGTGAAGACAAAATAACAACAGACCCCTTAGAAATTCAAAAAATCCTTAATGAATATTACATAAAACTTTATTCTCAGAAATATGAAAATCTGAAGGAAATTGACCAATACTTGAAAGCACTCTATCTTCCAAGACTTAGCCAGAAGGAAGTGGAAATGTTGAAAAGGCCTATATCAAGTTCTGAAATAGCATCAACTATACAAAATCTCCCTAAAAAGAAAAGCCCAGGACCAGATGGCTTCACATCAGGATTCTACCAAACCTGTAAAGAGGAACTAGTACATATTACTTAACCTTTTCCAAAATATAGAAAAAGAAGGAATACTATCCAACACATTCTATGAAGCAACCATCACCTTGATCCTCAAACCAGGAAAAGACCCAACAAAGAAAGAAAATTATAGACCAATATCACTAATGAATAGTGATGCAAAAATATTCAACAAAATCCTAACAAACAGAATCCAGCAACACATCAAAAAAATTATACACCATGACCAAGTAGGTTTTATCCCAGGGTCCCAAGGCTTGTTCAACATACATAAATCCATAAATACAATTCATCACATAAACAAATTAAAAAACAAAGACCATATGATTCTCTCAATTGATGCAGAAAAACTTTTGATAATATCCAGCATCCCTTCATGATCAGAATACTTAAGAAAATTGGTATAGAAGGAACATTTCTTAAACTGATAGAGGCGATCTACAGCAAACCTATAGCCAATATCGTACTGAATGGAGTTAAATTGAAATTATTTCCACTTTGCTCAGGAACCAGACAAGGTTGTCCATTGTTTCTGCTGCTCTTTAACACTGTAATGGAAATTTTAGCCATCAAAATTAGGGAAGAAAACGCGATCAAGGGTATCCATATATGGTCAGAAATGATCAAACTTTCAGTCTTTGCAGATGATATGGTTGTATATCTGGAAAACACCATGGATTCTACTGTAAAACTCTTAGAAGTGATCAAGGAATAAAGCAATGTCTCAGGCTTCAAAATCAACACTCATAAATCGGTAGCCTTCATATATACTGACAATAGTCAAGTGAAAAAATAGTGAAGGACTCTATTCCGTTCACAGTAGTGCCAAAGAAGATAAAATATTGGGAGTTTACCTATCAAAAGATGTGAAAGATCTCTATAAAGAGTCCTATGAAACTCTAAGAAAAGAAATAGCTGAAAATGTTAACAAATGGAAAAACACACCATGCTCATGGCTGGGAAGAATCAACATAGCTAAAGTGTTCATACTACCCAAAGCAATATATAATTTTAATGCAATCCCTATTAAAGCCCCACTGTCATGCTTTAAAGATCTCAAAAAAATAATACTTTGTTTCATAAGGAATCAGAAAAAACTTGAATAGCCAAGACGTTACTCAGAAATAAAAATAAAGCAGGAGGAATCACGCTACCAGACCACAGATTATACTATAAATCAATAGCGATCAAAAGGCATGGTACTGGCATAAAACAGAGAGAAAGATGCAAGAAACAGAATAAAGACCTAAGAGATGAACCCAGCTACTTACCGTTATCTGATCTTTGACAAGCCAATTAAAAACATCGAGCTGGGAAAAGATTCCCTATTTAACAAATCATGCTGGGTGAATTGGCTGGTGACCTGTACAAGATTGAAACTGGACCCACACCTTTCACCATTAACTAAGATAGACTCTCACTGGATGTCTCACTTAAGACACGAAACTATAAAAATACTGGAAGAAAGAGTAGGGAAAACACCTGAAGGAATAGGCCTGGGCAAAAATTTTATGAGGAGGACTCCTCCGGAATTGAAGCAACATCAAAAATACACTACTGGGACCTGATCAAACTAAAAAGTTCCTGCACAGCAAAGAACACAGTAAAAAAAGCAAATAGACAGACCAGAGAATGGAAGAGGATATATTAAGTTTATGCTACTGACAGAGATTTGATAAAAAGAATCCACAGAGAACTCAAATTATTAATAAGAAAAGAACAAGTAATCCCATTTCATTGTAGGCAAAAGACTTGAACAGAAGAAGAAGGCCATGTGCCTATCTTTCTCTGAAGAAGATAAGCACATGGCCTACAGACACATGAAAAAATGCTCATCATTGTTAATCATCAGAGAAATGCAAATCAAAACCACTTTGAGATATCATCTAACTCCTGTAAGAGTGGCTCATATAACAAAATCCTCAAACCAGAGATGTTGGCATGTATGCGGAGAAAAGGGAACACTTCTGCTCTGTTGGTGGGAGTGCAAACTAATGTGTCCCTTTTGGAAAGAGGTATGAAGAATACTCAGGGATCTAAAAGTAGACCTGCTGCTTGATCCTGAAATTCCTGGACTAGGTATATATCCAAAAGACCAAAAATCACTTTATAACAAAGATATTTTCACCAGATTGTTTATTGCAGCTCAATTCATAATTGCCAAGTCATGGAATCAGCCCAAGTGCCCATCAACCCATGAATGGATTAATAAATTATGGTATATGCCTACCATGGAATATTATGCAGCCTTAAAAAAGATGGAGACTTTACCTCTTTTACGTTTACATGGATGGAGCTGGAATATATCCTACTTAGTAAAGTATGTCAAGAATGGAAGAAAAAAATATCCCATGTACTCAGTACTATTATGAAACCAATTTACGATCACTCACACTTTCACAGGAAGAACAGATCACAACTATGGTTCAGGATGAAGGAGCAAGAATGGGGGGAGGTCAGATCAATGGAGGGTGAATAGTGGGATCACACCTAAAGTGCATAATGCAAAGGTACATGTTGGATTTATTAAGTATAGAGTATAAATGTCTTAATACAATAATTAAGTAAATGAGATGAGGTATATATTAACCAGTGCTATGTAAGAGTTTCTAATTCTATATGAAATCAACACATTGTAACCCCTAAATGCATTAATGTACACATGAAAAAAAGTGGAAACACTGTAGAGATAGACAATGGCGATAAAGCTCTCACTTTGCCAAAACACTGCACATAGGAGGGTCTTGCTGTGTTGTCCAGGCTGGCCTCAAACTTCTGGGCTCAAGTGATCCTCCTGCCTTAGCCTCCTAAGTACCTGGGATTATAGGTATGAGGCACCATATCACCCAACTAATATTTTTTACTTTGTTGATATATTGAAATCTGGATCACTCTTCCTGAGGTTTCTTATGCTAACCTATGGCTTTGTTGTTGCTATTCAATGCAATTTTTATCTATCATTTCATTTTTAAACAGCTTTATTGTGGTATAATTTGTATATATCTCCAAATCCTTTCATTTAATGTACACAATTTGAAAAATTTGGACAAATGCAATGATCTTTTTAAAGGAAAAAAATGTCAAAGGAAGTTATTCTGGTATAATAAAAATGGGATCATGTGAAGAGTGACAGAAAAGAGCATAAATGAGTGAGTTAATGTATAAGTTGATTCTCAATTATAAAATAGTTTTTAAAAATAATAGGGAGATTTTTGATTATAACAATTTAAAGGAGTTGACAATTAATTTTGCTCTGCCAAAATAAGTGTAAATAACTATACAATGTATAAAAGTACAAAATAAACAGAAAATGTGTGTAAAACAAGTGTAAAGATAAATTATAAATTTCAGTTATTTACTATTAAAAATGGTTTAAGGTAAAAGTATTTGTATTATATTTTTAACTTTTCTGTAAATTTCAGATATTATCAATTAAAAGCAGTAAAGAAAGATAGCAAATAATCATAGCTTTAATATTTAAATACTTAGTAATTTATAGAACCAAACATAAATTAAGTAGGATATAAAGACTTCCATAATATTATAGCAAAACTAACTGACATATAGAGTAGTCTACCTAACATTAGCAGAATAAATACTATTCTCAAGCATGCATAAAACATTCAGAATGACAATATGATAGGCCATAAAACTAATATCAAAATAGTTTTAATTGGCATTCCCCTGATGGCTTGTAATTTGGAGTATTTTTTATACCTATTGGTCATTTGAATTTCTTCTTTGGATAAATGTCTTTTCTTATTCTTTGTTCATTTTTTAACTTAATTTTTATTAAATCATAATTGTATATATGTATGGAGTACACTGTGATGATTTGATATGCAATGTGAAATGCTTAAATCAAACTAATGTTACATAATCTTTACTTCATTAAATCAGGTTGTTTTACTGCTACTGGGTTGTTTGAGGGACTAATATATCATGGGTATTAACCTTTTATCAAATGTACCTGTTTTCTCCTATTCCACAGGTTGTCTCTTTACTCTGTTACTTGTTTTGTGGTGCTTGTTGTTGTTGTTTGGATTTTTTTTTTTGGTTGGTTTTTGCTGTGCATAAACTTCTTGGATATCACCTAACACCTGTAAGAAGGGCTATTATGAATGGGCATAGGGTAGAGGGCTGTTTGCCATACCTTCTTTGTGTGGGACATGACCACAAGAGGGACTCTACCTACCAAAATTGAATATTTGGACCATTTGTACCCTCACATTAACCTGAAATAAATTTATTTTTCAATTAAAAAAAAGACAAAATAAAAAAAGAATTGGTGAGGTTGCAGAGAAAAGGGAACACTTGTACACTGTTGGTGAGAATGCAAATTAGTATAGCTATGAGGGGAAACCCTAAGGAGTTCCTCAAAAAATTAAATTACCATATGAGTTAGCAGTCCCACCACACTCAATGAAGCATTATTCATAATAGGAAAGAAATGACAGCAACCAAAGTGTTTGTGAAGGAATGAAGGAATGCAGTTCATATACACAATGGAATACTCTTCAGCCTTAAAAATAAGGAAATCCTGTCATTTGCCACAACATGGATAAACCTGGATGACATTATGCTATGTGAAATAAGTCAGGCACATAAAGACAAATAGTGCATGATCTCACTTTTAGGTGTAGAATCTATAAAGCTAAACTCACAGAAGCAAAGAATAGAATGTAGTACCAGAGGCTGGGGTAGGGTAGGGACTGGGGAGATGTTGGTTAAAGAGTACAAAATTTCAGTCAGATAGGAGGAAAAGTCCTGATGGCTTATTGTATAGTATGGCAACTATAGTTAGTAACAATATATGGTATAAATAAAAATTGCCAAGAGTGTATTTTAAATGTTCTTACCCCATAAAACTAAGATGAGTATGTGAGATAATGACTATGTCAATTAGCTTGATTTAGTCATTCTACGATGCTTACATATATCAAAATATTCATATTTTATGCTTTAAGCATGTATATAATTTTTATATGTCACTTAAAGATTTATCATGCCTATGGTTCATCTTATAAGGGTACATGTGAATCTTTCTAAATGTAGAATATTAATGTTTTAACATAATAACTAGGAAAATGACATGAAGGTTATGTTAACCAGTTTGATAAAAATATTTCAAATTGTATATAAAAACAGCACCCTGTACCCCATGACTGTATCAATGTACACAGCTATGATTTAATTAAAAAAAGATTAAAAATAAAAAAATAATTAAAATTAAAATTAGTCAGAAAAAATTCAAACCATATAAAAATGTGGTCTCTAAATGCATGATATAGCCTTAAAATAAATAACAAAAAAGAATCTAGAAATGACCAAATATTTATAAATTCAATAATATGTCTAAATAGCCAATGAGTCAAACAAGAATCAAAACGATATATATATATATAACTTGATATATGTCACTAGGATGATGTTTAGAAAAGTCACCAAAAACAGATTGTTGACTAAATCTTGAACTGGAAAGACATGTCTAAAGGAAAGAAATCGTGATGACTGGCACAACTCATTTTCTATTTATTTTCTGACATTTCATCCACTTAAATGCAACCTATTTCAAGCTGTATATCCTTAGCATGTGTGTGTGCTTGTGTGCATATTTATGAAATATATGAACTATTACATCATTTAAGACTAGCTATAGAAAATGTTAAGTGAATATTGTTCACAGGGGTTAGCAAGAAAAGACAATTTTTAACTTAAGAAATATATGTATTTTAAAGGAAGTGAATGTTTTAGGCTGCTTTGCCATTATTGTTATTCTTGTTTCATGATTTTAAAGAAAATAGTGCCTTGATTTGTGCTATTAATTAAATCAGTAAATAAATTAAATAAATTTAAATATTAATATTTAAGGTTTTTATTTCAAACATTTATTCTTAAGTTAATGTGTTGGATATTATGAACTGTCTGTGGAAAATATGCCTGTATTTTTCTTCAGCACAGATGCAAAGGACTACAAATGTATGGTACTTACAAAAACTTTTGCTAACGCCAAGCTTTTTTATTATTTCCTCAAAGACAAAATGGAAACATCAAGACATTAATGATAATAATGAAAAATTATAAAGTAAAATATATTTTAAATATCAGTTAATGCCATTCAAAATTTATATGTATTGGACAAGATACAGATTGTTATTAGCTCTCTTGTATATAAATCTACTTTGTAAATGTGGTAGTATAACATTTTTATGAAACATCAGTGTGCAATTTGATTTTAAGATTTTTTTCACTAAAATAAATAAGGACATTCTGAGAATATGCAATTTCATTGATCATAATGCACTTAAAATGATTAAAAAATAACTAGCATAAAATTTATGCTCGCCTTTGGCAATCTCATAAGTGATTTCTGACACTAAACATTAACTTTTTCAATTAGATATATAATAGTTTTATAATAATAGAGTTCATAAATCTTATCTAATGTTTAGAAAGCTAAAATTATTATTAGATAACAAATGTTTTCATCTTTTAATGCACTGACTATCTCTTGACAAAAAAAAAATAAGTCAACTATGAGTTATTGTCTATTGCTAATATTCACATATGGATCTTTGATCTATTAGAAGCCAATGTATACATGGAGTTCAACCTGTTCTACACACTGACCAGCACAATGGACCAATAGCAAAGTAAGAACTCAGAAATTAAAGGACAGAACCTAACTTCCACACTGATGCAAAAGATAAAACTAAGCAATGGACTCTCACAAAATAAGATGAGTAGAACACTACCACACTTACCAATTATCTCAATAAATGTTAATAGGTTGAATTCCCCACTGAAGAGGCATAGATTGGCTGACTGGATTAAAAAACACAAGCCATCCATTTGCAGGAAACACTGCAAGTTTCCACTGCAGGAAACACACCTAGCTTCAAAAGACAAATTAAAACTCCAAGTTAAGGGTTGGAAGACATTTTTCAGGCAAATGGAATTCAGAAGAAAAGAGGAGTTGCAATCTTACTTTCAGATACATGTTGATTTAAAGCAACTAAGGTCAAAAAGACAAAGATTGTCACTTTATATTGGTCAAGGGAAAAATACAAGAAGATATTTCAATTCTAAATATTTATACACCCAATCTAAATGCCCCCAGATTCTTGAACTAGACCTTACTCAGTCTGAGCAATATGATATCCTGTAATACCATCATAACAGGGGACTTTAACACTGCTCTTCCAGAGCTGGACAGATCCTCTAAACAGAAATTAAACAAATATATAAGGGACTTAAATGAGACCCTAGAACAACTTTGCCTGATAGATGCATATAGAACACTCCATCCCAAAGATAAAGAATATACATTGTTCTCATTGCCCCATGGAACATTCTCCAAAATTGATCATATCCTAGGCCACAAAACAAACCTCAGCAGAATCAACAGAATTGAAATTTTACCTTGTATCTTCTCAGAAGCCAATGTATACATGGAATATCAAATGCTTTTAAAAGATGGTCAAGTAGAATGATATATCTTAATGAATAATTGGAAAATTGAACTAGAGAATATATGTTTAGACCAAGCCTGTGTTCTCTGCAGTTCAGTGAAGAGTAGCTGTGGAGTAATTGAAAGAATACACATGTGAACATTGACTAGATTTCCTTTTAAAATACAAGTATCCTACTTAGAGGTATTGCATTAAGTGCTAAAGATATTAGAGCAGAATGAATCAACCAGCTTCTTCTTGGCAGAATTTAGAAGCATGACAGAAGAGAACTTTTATCAACATTGGAAAAGTCGATGCCTATATAGCAGAGTTGTTGAAGAAGACAAAAGATACCTGAAGATAATCATGTTTTAATGAACTTATACTAGAAACAACTTCAAGTAACCCCCTTTCCCGCTGATACTCCTTGCAACAAACTTCATTTTGACCTAGGTATCAATGAACTTGAATATTAATGCTTCAGCTCCTCTCTTGTGCCTTTCTAAGGTATGTCCTTCAGGCTTCTTCAATTGTCAAGCCTAATATAATAATTTGTTGTTTTTCTAAGCTACTCTTGTCTCAGAATTTTGGGAAAAATATGATACCGCCTTTATTTGTGCTATTAATTAAATGAGTATGTAAGTTAAATACAGTTAAATGCTAACTAACTACATTTTAAGTTTTATCTTCAAAACATATTCTGAAGTTAATGTGTTGAATATTGTGATCTATGAAAAACATGAGGTCTGTGTATTTTACCCCAGCATAGATGCAGAGGGCTACAAAGGTTTAAGCAATTTTTCACATTATACAAGCTTATTCTTATTAAGGATCTTTATGAACACATTAGCATTTTTGAGTTATTTGTATATGTAATATTATTTGAAATTTATAAGTTATATAAATTACATTATATCCTACAGAGTAACTATTTCTTTCATTTATATCTTTATTGATGTATATAATTGATTACAATATACTATGTATATTTAAATCCTATGATTCTGTACATTCTGAGTCATATATACTCCCAGGAAAATATTACTGCAATCAATATAATGAATAAATCCATCACCTCCAGAAGTTTTCTTACACCTTCTGTAGTGCCTTCTTCCCTCATCTCCAGGAAACACTGATAGGCTTTCTATTATCACAGTTTAGTTGTAAATTTTTTTAAAAGAAGGCAATAAACAAAAATCACATACTCTGTACACAATGGAATAAAATGTTGAGTGATATTTTGATACATAAACTAATGCTATTTTCATTATACCCACAACAGAGTAACCAAAAGTTTCCTAAGAATCCTGGCATGACAATAAAAGTGTATGATCCCTGATACTGGCAAGATTTTTATCAAGAATCACAATTCTATGAGCAAAGATGCCCCACTAAAGTCTTTATCAAAGTTGGAACTGCGTACTCAATGAAGCTGTTTCACCACTGTATTTGATCTTATTACTAACCTCTTTTTCACCTCAAGTTCCTCTGTCACTCTTCGCACTGACTCACAGCTGATGATCTTACTTTATAATAAAGGTAGACAGATGTATAGGAATTCTTTCACCTTTTCTATACCCCAAATGTCTACCCAATGAGTCTGTAATTGTATTTTTGCCTCCCCTCTTGTAACACTTTATCTTGGATAAAGTGTTTTTGCTTTAATCAAATGACCAACCTTCCATCAATACTTTTGGATCAGAGTCCCCATACATTTTTAAGCACATGATTCCTAAAAATGGCCACTTTTCTATTTTAAAAAGGTAGTGTCTAATCCCTCCTTTATTCTCTCCTGAAAACTTCCATTGCATCTCACTAGCATTCTCATGCTCTAATTGTTTTAATTGCTTTAATCTCTTAACTGCCTTTCAGATGCCATTTGTTTTTCAATACTGTTTGCATTTAAAAAAAAAAGAGAGAGAATCAAGATTTTATATACATTTAAAGAATATGATATATCAATATATGAAAATCTTTTCAACTCAATGTAACTGATGTCATAATTGTTAAATTCAGTGACAATTATATGAAGAAGAATGAAACCTTATTTATAAAGGAAGAGACCACTGTACCCTATGAAACAAAACAAATCAGTGACCTTAGTTTTTATATCTAAGCACATTGAGTACCTGATCTATATAAGGCTCTATAAAGAGTACACAAACCGAAGTACTTGCATAGTAAAACATCCTGCTATAGATAGGGTGCACAAAGCAAAGTACTAGCATCGCGAAACATCCATATGTCCTTCTTTTAGGGTGAGTCATTTAGAACAGATCTGTGATGCTTGTCCTATCTTACCCCTGTTGGCATAATTGTTAACTGAAGCCATGCCTTACTCCCATAGTGCTTAGCCAGAAAAAAGCAATATAGTAGTCTCCCACCAGCTTCAGTGAGATAGATGCCTTCATGATTTACTCCAGAAATTTAATTGACAGAAAAGTGTTGTAGATAAATACATATTTCTGTGGCTACTCATTTTAATTTTAAGTTAGCATAGCCAGAGGGAATGTATCAGTACCAAAACAATCTCCAATAAGTACCCATTTCTGTTATCTCTTTCCATCAGAGAAAGTAATGTATTATTCAGCTGTTATTCACAAACTATCTGTGAGAGATGATTGGTAGGTTGAAATGAGTAGTGTCAGTGGCAGAAAAAACATTCTCCCCTTTATGTGTCTTCTTCCTCAGGGTTATCAATGACATCATGTAATTTCCTTTCTCAAGACACTTATGATGAAAACCTGAAGAAAAATGTGATTATCTCTGAAGATTTGATCAAATAACTAATATACTGAGATTTTGAGAGACAGTCTCAACCCTAAATGAAGAACATAAGATAAGAACATGTGGACATTTTACGATGCTAGTACTTTTCATTGTGCACACTATATAGCAGGTAAACAGATCTTAAGAAATTAATGACAAAGTCACCAAGGATGTGGACAAAATTAGAAAGGGTACAATGGAGATTAAAAATTGAAAAAGGCATCCAGATAGTTTCAAAACACAGTAGTGAGCATTAGCAAAAGGTTAAACCATGGAGAAGGAAGAATCTCAGAGTTTAAACACACGGAACTCAAGCTAACCCAAACATTTAACAAGGAAGAAAAGAAATGGGCAAAAGCAGAGTAATTGTTTATAGAGATATGGAACTATGCAAAAAGTACAAATATAGGAAACATGGATATCCTTGAAGAAGATAAAGAGTTTCCCCAAAGTATGGAAACTCTAGCTGAAGCATCACTAGAGACTCAGACATTTAGTTATTTGATGCATTTTGAACTCTAGAATGATTTGATTCAAACAGAGCATCTCCTACACTCATTGTAATTAATGTGTCATAGTCAAAATGAAGGAGAAAATTCTACAAGCAGCCAGACATAAGCAGCATCTGACATACAAGGGTAAACCCATCAGGATAACAGCTGATTTCTCAGTGGAAACCTAAAAAGCCAAGGTTTCCTATCTACAATCTTCTCAGACTGCCAGCCCAGGATTCTGTATCCTGAAAAACGAAGTTTCATATTTGATGGAAAAATCGAATTTTTTCTTGCCAAGCAAACTTTGAGAAAATTTGTCTCTACTAGGCCTGACCTACAGGAAGCACCCAGAACAGGACTATACATAAACCAACACATGAAATTGCAAAGTAAAGCAAAGTAAAACTACACAGAAATTATGATCAACAATGTGCTAAATGTTAGAACAAAGCAATAGAATTCCACCACAACACAATGAACAGAAACCCACCCCACTTTTTAATTCTCTCAATAACTGTGAACAGTGTTAAGCAAAGAGACATGGGCTAGCTGATTGGGTTTTAAAAAAAAAAAGTCAAATATTATCTATCTTCATAAATGCAGCTAACCCCGAAGAAAACATCAAGATTAAGGGTGAAGGGGTGAAAAACAATATTCTAGTGAAATGGAAATCAAAAGAAAATAGGAGTTGCAATTCTCATCACTGAAACCTTTGATTTTAAAACAAAAAAATTAAAGAAAGACAAAAATGGTCATGATATACAAGGGAACAATTCAACAAGGAGACATACCAAAGCAAAGTCTTACTTGATCTAAACAAATTAATCAACAACCACATCATCATAGCCAGGGATTTCAATATGTCACTGGCAGAATTGAACATATTTTCAAAACAGAAATGAAATAAAGAAACTTTGGATAAAGACATGCCTCTGGAATCAATTTGTAGGAGACTGATAACCAGGCTTTAAGACCAGTTCTTGAGGGAGGCGCTGGGAGCAAGACAATCTCTGAGCCAGCCTGAAGATGTTTAGCAGCCCAGAGATAAGCCCTCAAGCAACTGCAGGCATTAATGAGATAAGATCGGTCACTTGTTAGTAAGCAGATATTATACTTTGAACATTTGTGGTGCAACAGGGTGGAGGTTGAGCCTGTGGGGAAAGAGCACATAGTGTTCATTAAGCACATAGCCCTTATACATGATCACTGGGCACCCCCACACCTATTGTATAAAAGACCATGACAATGGTTACTTGGGGCTTCCCTGCACCTATGGGAAGTCCACCTCTTGCAAGCATTGTACTTCTAATCTGTGTCCCAGCTTCTTTCATGCGGTGATGGGGTGCCATAGTTGCACCCACAAGGGTGATGAGGTAACATAGTGCCATCAACACAAATGGGCTTAAAGCATATATAGAACATTTTATCCCAGTAACACTGGATACTAAATATATGAGCTTCTCATTAGTTCATGGATCATTCTCCAAGACTGATCATATCCTAGGTCACAAAATAAGCTTCAATAAATTTTTTAAAAATAGAAATTATACCACATATCTTTACAGACCACAATGAAGTAAAAGTAGAAATTAATTCCAAAATAAATATTTCTCACCACACAAAGTCATGTTAACTAAACTTATTGTTGAGTGGTAGCTGGGTCAAGGATGAGTTAAAGAGGAAAATCAATAGATTACTTGAACAAAATGAGAATAAGGTTACAAGCGATCAAAACCTATGTGATACTGCAAAAGCCACCCTTAGTGGGAAATTTATTGCTAAGACCTCATAAAATACTAGGAAACTGAATCAAACAGCACAGAAAAATGATCATTTACCATAATCAAGTGGATTTATCCTGGGGATGAAAGGAAGTTTCAACATACATAGATCAGTAAATGTGATCACTGCATAAATAGAATTAAAAATAAAAACCATATGATTGTATCAATACATGCAGAAAAAGCATTGGATAAAATCCACTATGACTTCACTACAAAAACAAGGTAGGCACAAAAGGAATAAACTTCAAAATAATTAAAGCTACATAAAACAAACCCACAGCCAATATCAAACTAAATGGAGAACGTTGAAAGCTTTTTCTCTGAGAATTGGAACAAGACAAAGTGCCCACTTTAACCACTCCTATTCAACATAGTACTGGAAGACCTAGGCAAAGCAATCAGGAAAGAGAAAGAAAGAACAGTTATCCAAATTGGAAAAGAAGAAGTGAAATTATCTGTTTGCGTATGATATGATCTTCTACCCAGACTTAAAAACTGCTCTAAAAGACTTCTGGATTTAATAAGCCATTACATTAAAACCTCAGGTTACAAAATTGATACAAAAAATCATTAGCATTCTATATGTCAATATTGACCAGTTGAGAATCAAATCAAAAACTTGATCTCATTTGAAAAATAGCTACAAGAAATAAATTATATAACAAAGTATGGCCGGGCGTTGTGG